>CAUHTR010007346.1:0-31998 GCA_959609185.1 Schmidtea polychroa
TTTTTTTTCTGCATCTCATTTAAATCATTGCTTACCACTTCCGGCTCCTTGTACACCTTGACGTTTCTTGGTATTTTACAATTTGTTTCAATAGACATTTTTGATAATTTTCCCAATTTTGTTTTTGGGTGTAGTTGAACCGGTTTCTTACTGCTATTCGTTATATGGACTGGTACTATCTGATTTTCCACTTTGACAACTTCGTCACATATCGGTAAATCATATTTTTCGACTAGCGTTTGATTTGGTTCGCATATAAAATCACCATTATCCACACTCATGGTATTTGCACAATACACCATCTCCGATTGTGGTGGTATTGTCAATGTCTGATTCACAAACACTTCACCTGCCCTGTGAATTATTTCTCCTGTTTCTCCTGCTATCAAATTACCTGTCTTTAAATCAAGTGAGACTCCATCCAGCTGCTCTAATATATCCATGCCGATCAGACATCGTACTGGACTTCCTTCATTATGAGCGCATCGTGCGCTATTATTCGATCTCCAATATGGAATATGACGTTAAGTTGTCCAATTATGTTTAATTCATTTTTGATAATGACCTCACTATTTCGTCGGTAGGCTTCATTCGCATTTTCTCCTTCGCGTTTAACACATTTTCCGATATTATTGTGTGACTAGATCCCGAATCGACTAAAGCTTCCACTTTATGTTTGTTCATTTGTATAAATATTCGGGGTTGCTTTCCTCTTTTTGTTAATGTCATCATTGAGTAGTTGCATGGTAAGCCTAACATATTTTTTCTCTCGATCTCTGCGCTAGAAGGCTCGATTCTCTCTCCTCCCATTCCTTCACATTGTAATGCGATATTTTCTACTGGTTTCATCTCTCGTAATCGATCAACTGGATACACTGGTGCTGGTTGCATAAATGATTTTGGTATACACAATTTTGTAAACGTGTCTACGCTACTCGCATTTAACAGTGGCTCTTTTAAGATTTGATAGGTTCTCAACGCTTCTTTATTCATTCCACTTAGTTCTTGATTGTCAACATATAACGGTGCACTATCACCCTCGTTGTCATTGTCATTATTCTCGTCCCTTGAAGGGGTTGTACTAGCGTAGCTCACCTTTCTCTTCTTTAATATTCGCGCCTTGAGTATCTCCAACTCCTGGTATTGATGATGAGTAATAAAGAATCTAGCCAATAATGGTATGCAACCAATTACTAGTTTCCACGACCACCCTGTGATCGCGTATAATCTGTGTGTTGATAGGACCTGCGATATTATCACTTTGATTACAACACATATTACATAAATTCCAATCAATCCGGCACACGCTTGTCCAATGAACATAAACTTTCCCCAGATCTTTTTCATTGTATTATACGTCGCTTTCTTGTAATGATCTGGAGTTAACAAATACTCGTAATTTACCTTCCCACTTCCGCTTGGGAGAATTGTATCTACCATTTCCATTATTACTCTTTCTTTCTTTGATGGAAATAACAAGTTTCTGCGAGCTTCCTCAATGTCTTCGTTCGAGTAAATTCCACTTTGCGACAATTTTTCTAACGACGTAAAATTTACCAGGTATTGTAATTCTGTCAATTCTAAGTTTTCCGGTGTCTTTACTTCTCGATGATCTGGTAATGCAATCCAAGATTCTGGTGTTAGTCTGTATAGTGGTGCCAACAATCTATTACACTGTAATACTTTCGGTTTCACGTCCTCTTCCAGTAAGATTCGTGTTACAGGCTCCATAAATCGCAACTTTCCATTTAAATTCACTGGTAACTCGTTGGTGCATTGGTCATACTTTGTCAGTTTGACTGGTACCGCTTTACATTTATAGCTATATAATGCTTCACCGAAAATTCTGGCAAACACTCCATTTTCTGTAATTAACATTGGTGCTACCAAATTAGGATTGGTTATAGCCATTGCCATCCGATTTCGGAGTATTTCTTTGTTGAGATTGCAATCATTTATAATAACTTCTCGGTACACATTTTCAACAGTATTTTGACCAAAGTGAAATAAATAATCTATTTTGTTATTAAAGTAATTTGTCAACTTGATATCTCCGGCATGTATGTTTGTTTGGGCCTCTATAATCATTTTCTGAGATACATATATACCTTTATAATTTGTCTCATAGACATTTTGTCCACACTTTGTTTTAGTTTCTTTTCTCAGGAATCGCATCCCATCTTCCTCCGAGGTTGACATTAACACTGTGGGAGTATCTTTCATCCGTAGAGGTGTGATTCTTGTTGTTGTACTCGTTGCTGGATCCATTCTTATTTTCTCGGGTTTTTCCCTGATCTGTTCTCCCGTTATTTCTTTAAAACTCATTGACTTCAATTGCATTAAATTGCACTTTTTGGTATCGACATCGTACACCAAGATTGATTCTCCTGTCTGACAGCTAGATTGTTTCATGTTGCAGAATGGATGTGTTTGTAGTTTGCCAGTATCATCATCAAATGATCCATCAAATTCTCTTAATTCTGACATGTACTCTTCCACAACTACGGCTTTGTCAATTATAGCATCGTCTACTTTGTATGGCTCTCCTTGGCAATCACCATTCGACTTTATTATCCCTCGAACGTTTACAGTCTCACGGATTTTGTGGTTAAGCTTTGCTTGTAGTTTAATATCTGCATTGATTTTCAACTGTCCTGTTTGAAAGGCTGCCAAACAATTCTCTGGAATTATTTCTATCGGTCTAGGTATCGATTGCATTTTCACCATCGATGAGTGGCTCCATTTTCCACAATAAAATACAAAGTAGTTCGTTTCACTGTACACTCTCTCACCTTTGCTCGTCGAAACCCCGATTCTTGATATACATGATATTTTACTGGATTTGTCACTTTAAATTTTACTGGATATGCATCCGAACACTCTGCTACGTTTACCAACGAATATACTCTTCCCATTTCGGTTTGGGAGCAGTCGTATGCCACCAATGAATTCGTCGTGTTTATTATTCCCAATAACATAATAATAGAAATCATCAACCATGGAAATGCAAGTTTTCCCTTTTTCTTCACTGTCTCTGTTTTGGGCTCTCAGCCTTTTGTATCAACTTTTCCCATCCGCCATTGTTTGCGATCCACTTCATCAAATATTTATTCGTCATTTCAGTAGCTTTCTTTATCAATGATTTTGACTTGTCACTTTCCAGACAACCATAAATACCAATCTCCAACATTATATAGG
Organism: Schmidtea polychroa; assembly: GCA_959609185.1. Lineage (NCBI taxonomy): Eukaryota > Metazoa > Platyhelminthes > Tricladida > Dugesiidae > Schmidtea > Schmidtea polychroa. Next base: position 3,199 of record CAUHTR010007346.1, read on the forward strand.
CTAACACTGTCAATATTACATCTCGATCCAACTCGGTTCGTGTTAGGTCCTCAATTACTGCTTCCTCACAAAATTCCTTTTCTTCATAATTTCTTTTAATTATCGACGGTAATCTCCTCTTTAATTCCGTTGCTAATCTTTTTACAACTCTTTTCTCCCCCTCCGAAGTGTCATCTTCTGTTTCAGTTTCATCTAACAGGTACAATTCTGTAACTAAATTTTTTAAGATTCGCTCAGTCTTGCTTGATTCATCTAAACTCAAAGATTCAATTTCTGCATCATTCTGTTTTATCCCACATATCGCAATGTCATTTTTCGTCTCAACAAAGTTCTCTTCACTTTTCATCTCATCTATGCTCGGTAGTACCCTATTATCGGTGCTCATTTCCTCAACATCCCTTGTAACTTCATTTTCCGATCTCATTTCCTCATTTTCCATTGTTTCTAATCTCTGCAATTCATTAATTTCTTGATCAATTTCTCCTGGGTCATCTACAACTTCAGTTTTTATCTCCACATTATCATTATCTATTTCCTCATACAGAGGCCAAAACGGCACTATTACTGCATCTTTTCCCATTTCATCACTTTGTTTTGTTGCGTACACCTTATTAATACAATTTGGATTACATCCGTAGTTTAACAAATATTCGTCATCATCCAATTCTCGTCCTTTGAACGTCAACACGATAATTCCGTCATTACCTAATATCTCCGCTGCTTTTTGTCGTATTTTCTTTGCTTTTACACTCCAATGTTCCTGATAATATTCAATCCTTTGATCCGCAATATTTAACGCTATTATCAAAGACTTCGCACTATCGTCTGCCGCCTCATAATCATGTCCTAGTTTTCGAATTACCTCTTTTAACTTTGCCTGATAACTTGTCGGTTTATTCGTATACGGTACGATGCATTCAAACAACCCTTCTTTCATGTCTCGATCCATTTCGATGCTCATTATGAAGTCTATACTCGCATTAATTTTATCTCTATTCCCTGCATACAGGGTATCTTGTAAATCTGCTAGAATCTTTTCCCAATTTTGTCTGTCTGAATTCAAAGTATTAACAGCATTAACAACATTTACTTTATTTTTTCCAGCCTGGTATCAGACCGCAATCTACTAAGTACTCTTCGTCTTCCAAACATCGATTCTCAAATTTTAGTTGCACTTGCCATCCACTGTATTGACGTAGTATTCGCTCCTTTAGGTCTTTGATTTGTCCGTATGCATTTACACGGAATTGGCACTTCACATTATCAAGTCCCGTCGTTTCCACTATGATATCAGCTAAATCCCTTGTTGACCGTAAGGCCTTGCCAAACTTTTGCATTTGCTTAAGTATCTCATCGTCTCTGTTTCCTTTGAATAACTTTGCACATAAATTTATGGCTCTCTTTAGTTCGCTTTGGGTTAGTGACATCACACTGAGTTCTGCGATCCATCGTTTCAACTGGGAGTTGTCAGTTTCCATTTTCTCAAGCCATTTTTCAACTCGGGCTAACAGTGCAGTCGGATTCTCGTCTGATGCAATTTTTCGCACTTTCGTAGCAGGTTTTCCCTCACCTTCTGACACGGTTCCAATTATCATATGGGATTCAGTTTCCTCATCTGATTCGAATTTAGCCACTAATTTGTTCAGCTTCTGTCGCATTTCTCGAAATTCCTTTTCCATTTTGTCTTGAAATTCCTCTCTCTGAGCATATGTCATATTGCTGGTGTTTGGCATGTCTTCTTGGAATCTGATTGATTTCTTTAAAATAGGTCTGCTGAATCTCTCTGAGTTCCTTGGGCATGATCGCGCCATGTGGCCGTATCCCTTGCACGAATGACATTGTATCTGTCCATTTGTATTCACTTTGTCCCTTTGTGGTGAAGGTGACGTTGACGATGATCTTGATCTGGTGAAATAGTTTCTGCTAATATGCCCTTGCTTTCCACATCGATAGCATTCGACATCACTGCTGATCCTTTTGTTATCTGTAAATCTCTTGTTAGGGCTGGATTTTTACCATATTTGAACCAACATTGATTTGAGTAGTGTCCAGACTTTTTGCAATGTTCGCATTGAGGATTATTTACCTGTCCATTTGATTGTACATTCATGGCTGATCTACTGGCTTGAAATCTATTATTTGGTCTCAAAATTGGGCTACTGATTTGATTTATTTTCTTTTCATCCCATGGTGCTCTCACAGGCGTAATTGACCGCTCACGTCTCTCCACATTAACTCCAAAAGCATCTGATCTTTTTGCACTTTTTAAATTCAGCTCTATCTTCATGGCTTTCTTCACGAGCTCATCGAAATTGGAAAAATCCACATAACATAGGGCCTTTTTGATTTCTGAGTGGACTCCGGTTATAAACTGATCTTCTAACAGCTCTTTAACCTGCTTGGCCATATCTGCTTGATCTGGTTTGACTTCGAAGGCTTTATCTGCTAAAGTGGTCAGATGATAAGCAAACTCACTGACCGATTCATCTGGACCTTGAACTCGATTATAAAATTTCTGTCGCATGATTCTTTTGATATCTCCACCAACCAGTTTCAGTGCCATTGCATCCTTCAATTTTGTCCAATCATTACCAACATTTCGTTTGTCGACTTGCTGCCAGGCTTCTCTTGCCGCACCCTTCAGATAGAGTGGGAATCTCTGAACCATAATGGCTTGTGTCCATCCGTATGCTGAGGCGTACATATAATAATCTCCCATGAAATCTGCAAATTCAACAGGGTCTCCTCCATATTGATTGACGGGTAATTTCTGGCAACTTGCGAAATCAATCATTTCTCTATTGAGAGGCATAACAGCATTATCATTTGCCATTTGGACTTGTTTCTGACTTCTGAGGTTGTATCGGTTCACTTTGAGCTAAACTTCAAACGTTAAACAATAATTTAAAATTACTTTTCAACTTCTTTTAAATCTCCCAATAATAGCCTTTAATAATCTCGTTAGCACTATTTTCACAAATTTTCACTACTTTCAATGATTCTCAGCCGACTCTCTATCGCGTCGGTACTAATTTTTTAATAATTTCTTTTTCAGTAGCTTTCAATAATTTTACTCCGACTTTGTATCACGTCGGGCTCACCAGAATATATGTTGGGTTTTGGGTTATTTCAAGTCGGTTCTCTCTGACTCCTGTGTTCTTTAAATTAAAACAATGAACGACCCAACGTATATTGAAACAACAGGTTCACAATTTATTATCACGCTACAATTTCTGATCAAAGTTTTATACGATTCTCCGCTCGGCGTTGATGCTTTGCAAACAAACAATATTCACCTTTTGATCCTTTAGTTCTGTCGACTCTCGTTTTCCTCGGTTTCGGTTTGGTTTGATCTCTTTTCGCCTTTCCGTATTCTTAATTCTATTTCTTCTTTTCCCTAATTCGTTTACCACTTTTCCTACTGTCTAGTTCTTCGAACCCTAGCTGAGGCAGAATGCCGATTTTCTCTGATTTTCCCTTTGCTTATATACTCCTCGAAATCAGGATGACAAATGGTTATTGCCGAGCCAATCTTTCGTTTGACATTTTCTCCTACGTGTTTGCTTCGGCTGTCATCCATAATGGTCCAACGAATCCAGATAATTAATGGCCCTACCGGTCTTCCTACGCGCGCTATCTTCTCCTTACTCTTTTCCCATTAATCATTGTGTCAAGCTAATGGGCCCAAATCTTCCTTTTGTTTGCCTTTCTTCTTGTTTACCCAGCTCGGGTTTCCTTTATCTCTCGGGTTCTCCATTGACTCGGGTTTCCCATTAGCTCGGGTTTTCCATTAGTCAATTAATTAATTAATTAACGTTTTCTGTTTTCATACGTTTGAATGTTTTTCGACCCTTCCTAACCCTTTTTTGATAAATCCCTAACCATCATCTTGTTGACTATTAGCTACTCTATACCTATCCCGTTTTCCCATTCGATTTCGATGATTTTTCCATTTATTGATTTTTCTCGGATTTCCGGATTCTCGCCTTTCGTAATTGCTTTTTGCATTTTCTAATACTGTTTCCATCGCACTATCCTTTACTATTAATTCTGTGCACGATCCCGCTTTTATTTGCCTTTTTTCCTCGCTTACTTTCCATTTGACTTATTATCCTAAATTTTATTTAAATTTTTTAATTTTAATTTACAGACCTCAACAATAATAATAATAATAATAATAATAATAATAATAATAATAATAATAATAATAATAATAATAATAATAATACAAATAATGCAAATTATGTGCAAAATATGTGCAATAATTTTATTCAGTCAACTTTAGCGTCAAAAATAAGTTTTTAAAATATATTTAAATTTTAAAATACCGCAACGTAATATATTTAAAAAGTATGATGAGTCAAGGTTATTGTTAAAATGCCTTTGTTACGTAATATCTATGAGTCATGTGCCATTGTTACGTAACAGTCCTTTGTTTAAACTCATGTCTTTGTTACGCAATATGACTTTGTTTAAATTTATGGCTTTGTTATGTAATATTCCTTCGTTGCATAATGCGTCTTTGTTGTATAATGTATTTGTTATATAATAGTTCTTCGTTATGTAATATGCCTTTGTTATGTAATAATTCTTTATTATGTAATATATCTTTGTTCCATAGTATGGCTTTATTATGTAACCTATCTTTGTTACGTAATATACCTTTGTTGTATAATAGATTTTTGTTACATAATATGCCTTTGTTGTGTAATTTTAAAAAAAAATTTAATTTTAAAAAAAACACCCCCGGGTAGGGGTATGGCGTAATTTCCTTTGTGACTTCATCGATTACATAATAGTTCTTTGTTCCTGGGTCCACATGTTTCCTTACTTTATTCATGTAAATATAATAAAATTATCAGTAAAATCTCAAATATTCTTCATTTTTCAATTTGAAACGAGCGTCTTTTCATGGCATAACTATTATTTTATCTCCCATCAAATAAGACGAATAGAAAACATATTTGTGGTACACTGTACAGACTGTTTTGCTTCCACAAATGCTTTAGTAACAGATCTTCCTATTGTATCCAAATTAATAAAAGCTTTTGTCATGCAGATTCTTGTCTCATTGATTGTAAAAGTTTTAGGATCTATTCGTTTTCAATATCCAAGAATTTGTTAAATGCTTATAATGAATTTGGACAGGTGGACCTTTTGATGAAGACGAAAGTTTTAATAATAAGATTTAACAACTCCAATCGAATGGCACTTATTTCATTAACTTTTATCTTTATAATAATTATAATACATTTCGAATTTAAATTATGTTGATATTTTAATCTTCTTACATTAATTTATTAAAACAAATTCAAAATACCAAAATAATTAGAAAATTGAGAATTCAAAGTTGATCTTATCTCCTTTTTAATTTTTATTTCATTTCTAGACCAAAAAAAAACATTTTTGTTTTATAAAAAATATTTATCAAAACCTGAAAAAATAGAATAATTGATAATAAAGAAAATAAATTCATATTTATTTTTAAGGATTTATTACCCAAATTATTTTTTTAATATATGTAGCTTTCCTACAAATAGGACACTAGTAGATAACGAGTTAATCAGTTAATTAAAAATTGACATTTTCGTTGTAATGTAAATTTATAATTTTTTGTAATTAAATTATTAATAGTTCTTTTCAGATAACATCCATACTCCTAATCATATAATGAGAGATTCACGTTTCACTAAAATGTTATTTTGTACGACCCAGCTGCAATACAGATAAAGGGGTTTTCTTCGATGTCATTTAATAAGGAAAATAAATTCTTACAAATTAAAATTTCTTTTATTCAATTCTCACATATGACCTGCAATTTTTCATTTTGAATTTCTTTTGAATTTTCATTTTCGTCAAAAAATAAATGAAGATGAATTAAAATTTAAAAAAATAAGTTATTGAAAATATGTAAAATATGTTTTATTTAAAATTATCTATTTTTTTATTTTTATATTTTTTTTTATAGGACACTTATTATTTTATTTTTTTTCAAACCTTAAGATTGATTTAAATTAAATGAAAAATTTACCATATATATCTTAGGGTGTATTAAACTATTTTATAATTAATGTTACATTATATTACCAATATTTTTTTAATAAATAAATTATAAGCATTGCATAAATTTTCTTACTTTGTCTCGAATTACATACTCAATCATGAAAACAGCATAACGTCACTAATGTATTATTCCTATTGATGAATTATTATTCAAGATTGTTGTAAACTTTGTTTATGTATTTTTAGCACAAACTCGTATTGGTTACAAGTTTTATGTACATGTTCTATAAATAGGACACTGGTACTTACCGTTATTAAAATGTATGTACTATTTACGTAAAAATTAAATTGTAAATTTATTATGAAATTTAATATAGATTCAAAATATGATTTTTATATTTCTTGAATAAATAATTCAAATATGCTGCATCTACATACTCAATATTGTATATGTTAAAAGGTTTTTGAATTCTGGAACGAATTATTTGTATTTACAATATTTTTTATATTTGTTTATAAGGGTTTGCCTGAAAAGTTTTATATTTTATCATATTTGAAAGAAATTAATTCAAAGTAGGTAACTAAAGTTTTTCCTTTTTGTTCTTTCTATATATTTTTACCATTGTTAGATGTATCGAAACAAGTTATAATTACAAGAATTAGAAAATATTATAAATGATCCTAAGATATTAATGTAGTAGTACTTCTGCCTGAACCTAGTTCTTTAACAGATGAAGATTAGGATGATGATGACTTACTTAAGACGGTCTAGGTAAACGACGTGCCCAGCGAAAGGGTAATAGAAATGGTAATAGATCATTAAAAAATATACAATCGTCCGAAATTGACGAGTCTGTTGATAAGCCTGGTCCTTCAAATATTCTGAAGAGAAACAACGACAAGGTAAAAATGAAAAAATTCGTTATCTCACAGAAGAAGAATATAAATGGAAAAATTATTATACAAAACTACCACCTGAAGAAACAATGTTAATATTGTAATTAATATTCCTAACCGACATAATTATAATTCATGCTATTCAGACAAAATTGACAAGGGGAATTTATTGGAAATTTATTATTATTAAATTTATTATTAAAATATTAAAAATTCATTTAATTAAATAATTTAATATACAACAAATAATGAAAATTTATTAACTAAATTTTCGGGGAAAAATGTTATTGAAAATTTTGAAGAATTTTTTTCCAATAATTTATTGGAACACATTGTGAAAAAATCAATTAGATATGTGGAACAGTAAAATCTATCCCGGTTTAATATTTTCTGTTGATGACTTCAAAACATTTGTTGGTATTCTTTTATTCTTTGAAAATTATCAATTACCCTCTGAGCAGCATTATTCGAGTGACCAAGAAGATCTTGATATAGATATTATATAGAAATGTATGTCTAGAAATCAGTATTTTAAATTTAAAAAATTTCTAAATTTTTCAGATGATGCATGCGTAAATAAAGAAGATAGAGGATATAAAGTAAGACATCTTCTCCATATGATAAATAAGGAACTCAAAAAATATGGAATTTTGAAAAAAATTGTCAATTGATGAAATGATTGTGAGATATTTTGGACACAATTTATACGTGGAAAGCCTATTTGCACCAAATTTTGGGCTCTTTCCGGAAGTACCGGATATTTTTATAATTATGACATATACTGGCAAAACAATCGCTAAAAATGAGCGTGAAGACCTGACCTTAGGATCAAGAGTAGTACTTGATATGTTAGGTTGCATTTCTGAGCTCTCAAGTCATTGGATGTTCTTTGATAATTTATTTACCTGTAGAGATTTATTGATAGACTTACAGCAATGTGGATATCGAGCAACGGCAGAGTTGAGAGTTTATCAGTGTAATTTTTAAATTATAATTTTTAAAAAATGAAATATTTTTATTAAATAAAAAAATATTTTTTATATAATTAATAAAATTAATAAATTTGTTTAAAATCCTTAATTTATATAGTTATTATATCCTACCTGATGATGACAGGAAAACTGTCGAAATATATCGTGAAAAGAATGTTTGATTGTCGTTTTCTTATAATAAAATAATAATGTTGAAGATTCTATATTATTTGATTGAAGTCTCAAATTCAAGAACTTTGATTCAAAATACAATTTCGAGTTGAATTTAGAAAATGATTAAAACTTTCCCAAATGGGAGAACATTTTTATTTAAATTCGTTTGATAAACTATTTTCGTTTTTCTATATTTTGAAATGTCGTCAAATGCTTTGCTTTTTATAGTTTTAATGTTAATGGAAAAATGAGGAAAATTTCTCAAAAATTATTTTTTTTTTAATTGACATTCTGATCATTGGACTGTTTATTAGCATCAGTTAATTTGTTATTTTATCGTTTTCATTGTCAAAAACAAATTTTATTTATCCTATTGTATTGTGTTTTGCTCAAAACAATTTTCTAATTAATTAATTATTTAAATAGATTTTTCTGTTTGTAACTTTATCGTAATTATCATTATTTAAAATCACTTGTCAATCATTTATTTTATGACTAGCTATGAGTTTGAAATAAAATTTTCCAAAATATTTTTATTATCGTTGTTTTAATTAAATATTAGTTTAACTGATATTATTGATAATTATCATTAAATACACATGCCAAACCTTTCTCATGCACTCTAGTTGTAATTATCTTCTCTTATAGATATTTTCATTTAAAATCCTTATATTAGGAAAAATTTCAAAAATTTCTGTCATACTGTTTTTATAAGGGCTTTATGATTATCTAATTTTCTCTAATTTTTTCTTTTTAATCGGTATTTAGTCCACTTTCTTAAGAAATATTTAAACATACACAAAATGAATTTCGAAAAAACTTTTTAGAGATAGAAAAAGTTCAAAATTATCAACTATCATCGACAAAAACAAAAAGTAGAATATATTAAATTATAAAGATTATAACGCCACTTCGGTTTCTTTATTATTATTTTATTACTTTACTTTATTATTATTATTATTATTATTATTATTATTATTATTATTATTATTATTATTATTATTATTATTATTATTATTATTATTATTATTATTATTATTATTAATATTATTATTATTATTATTATTATTATTATTATTATTAATATTATTCTTATTATTAATATATATTATTATTATTATTATTATTATTATTATTATTATTATTAATATATAATACAATAAAGTGATAATTTAAGCCTTTTGCTGCAAATAATGTATTTAATGAAAAAAATTTCGGCTATAAGAATTTAGCAATCTCCTTCCCGAAAATACATTTCTATCTTTCTTTTATTTCCTCTTTCTTAATTCCCATTGGTTATAAATATAATATAATATAATGATATACTTTCTTTTTAGGATTATTTTTTATTAAAAATTTTACTTAAAATTAAAATTAAAATTAAAATAAAAATAAATATCTTTTAAAATTCAAAATGACAAAAACTAAAACCATTAAATTTTTTAAAGCTTCTATAATTAGCTTCTAGAAGCCTAATAAAATATTTCAAAATATTTTAAAATAAAGCCTCCAATAACCATTAACGCTATTTAAATATTTCAATAAATGTGTCAATTTTGATTTTTAAATCATATCTTTTGAAAGTATATTTTCTAAAATTTGCTATATTATCTCAATTATAACTTTTTTTAAATTTATTATATTTTTTATTTTTTATATATTATCAAATATTCTCAAAGTCAATGACAACAGACCAAATTAATGATTTCATTGATTTCTTCTTTAGTGTTGATTTTTGGCTGTCTGTTTATGATGAGAATTGCTTCTTTGAATCTGACATTTTTCTTTTGAATGTTTCCATTAACTATGATTTCGATTGAAATATTTTTTCTTTCCTCTATTGGTTGACATTGTTGGAGATGTCTGTTTATCGAGGATGTTCCACCAGGATCTAGATGTTCTTTAACTCTTTGGTGCAAGGTCCTGAGTGTACTTCCAATGTAGATTTCATTGTATACATTGCACGTGATGCAATAGACGATGTTTTTTCAAAAGCACATATCTTTCGATATCTGGCATTTTTTCATTGTGCAATTGTTTTCTCTATTTGTGTTGTTTGCCAGAGCTTTTCTCAATGTCCAAGATTTATGTGCTATCCGAATTGGAAGACCAGTACGTTTAAGTTCTTTCAGGATCTTGAAGTCGAGTATGTCACTGATGAATGGGATATTAAGATATAAATATTTCTTCTTTTGTGTTAATTCCCTAGATCTTTTTGGGGTAGAATTCATTCTTTTAATGTCCTCACCTTGGTATCCGTTTCTGTGTAGGATTTTATTGAAATTTGAATGTTGTTTAAAGCTTTCGTTTTCTTCAGTGCATCGAATGGCTATTCTTCGTTTCTCGTTTCTTATGATATGCACTTTCTGTAAGTATGGAAGCGCTGATCTTTGGTGCATAAATATTTCTTTGCGAGTTGGTTGTCTGTAGAACCCGTATGTTGGAGTATTTGCTTCTATATTAATTCTTAAATCCAATAAATTGAGGGATCCATCTTTTTCTCGGATATTCGATTTCGAACTTAATATCTCGGTCATCCGCATTGAATGTATGAAATATTTCCTCCGCTTCTTTTCTGCTTTGGTCGTGATGAAGATATCATCTACATATCTTGCATAGAAACTGATGGGTTGTATGCAGTGGTGAGCTGTGAAAAAAACAACAAATGGCTCGCAAAAAAAACTTTAGGTGTTTTTCGTCCAGAAAAAAATGCTTTTTTCCGAATTTGCTTTTTTAGTAAAATATAAAAGCGTCCAGAAATTTTTTTTTTGATTTTACGAAAAAAAAAGTTCTATATTTTACGTTTTCCCATTAAAACAATAGAAATTTTAATTTGAAGTGAAGCGCAAAATCACAGTTGAAAGAACAACAAGGGGCTCGCAAAATTTTTAAAAATTTAACAAAGGCTCTGCCGAGCCCCCGCAGGACATGCATAGCTCACCACTGGTTATATGGTCCTCAGTGTCTATCGTTCGAGGTTATCCATAAAGATGATTGCTGGCAGTCCTGATATGCTAGAACCCATAGGCAAACCTTTAACTTGTTTATAGATATTTTGCTCAAAGTTAAAATAGGTGTTCTCGAGGATAACAGTAAGAAGTTTAGTGATATTCTCGATATTCTCGATATTATTATTATTATTTTATTATTATTAATATTGTTATTATTATTTATAAGAGAGAGAGACAATTGTGACAGAGAAGCTTTACGTTGTTGTCTCTATTTAAATTTGGGCACAGAAATCTAATTATCCGAGATTGATTTCTGAAAATTTTTATGGAACTCTCAATGAATCCCTGATCAATATATTCAAGTTTTCACCAATCGGTCAGGCAGGCAATTAATTGGGAATATAATTGACAAATTGACTAGACACATTCAAATAAATTGATTCAGTGAAATATCAATAAAATATCATTTTTTTTTATTTCAAAAAATATTTTTAAGAAACTATTAGAATATTTTTATTAACAAATTTTTCCCAATAGGAAATCGTTCTATTTTCTCTTCAAAGAAAATTAGCTTGAAGATGTTCATTTTTCTAAATGAGTAATACGAGACAGAAAAAACTCGTGTTTGGATTAAGAGGAATAATAATAAAAATAATAGTAATAATAATAAGGATAATTGATGGCGTATTGGGAAAAGAAAAACAAAATGGAGTGAGTGTGTTAGTCTAGTGAATTGGTCTAGTCTGGTGAAAATTTCCCTGTAAAAGCCTTTACGACTATTTCAAATTGTATCCGTGTACTCATGACTATGGACATTTTGGTGGAGTACATGATAGTTGAAAGCTGATGAGCAGGTGACCTCCGCTACCAAAACTAATTCTCATCGTACTATCTAAACGGATTCTGGGTGGCCGATAGAAGGTATTACACCAATGATAAAAAAGAGATGTCGATGATGTCATCATACGTCAGAGTTTGTGGCCCTCAGGAACTATGAAAAGTACTAATTTAGTCATCAATCATGATAAGAACCGGTTCATTAAGTTGAATTCAATAATGATTACTTGTGATACACAAATTGATGAAATAGAACGTGAATCAATGAAATAATACGAAAGTTATTTAATTATTTTAAATCAAATCAATACAGCATTTTAATAAATTAAGTTCAAGCTCAAAACATTGACTCTCTCTGCCTCGGCTAACAGCTCATTGAGGTCGAAAACATTCGAATCCATCGTGAGTGGGGAGGCCATCCCATCGAGCTGCGATTTTTTTGCTCTCTGTCTTTTATATATGTCAACTTAATTTCAATGATTTTCATGAAAATTTTCAAAGTTTTTTCAAATTTTCACAGACATACATCCTCATAAAAACTTGTGTCCCTACAGGACAGTCTATATATATATATTTATTAAATGAGTAGGTCACAGATCCACTCATACTATAAATTTAATTTTATAAATATAATTACGGTGACCAAAAAAAATAAAATATAATAAAAATAACGTAATTATCGACTGTGCTAAAAGGTCCCAATCAAAATTCGCAATGTAGTGAACAATGATAATCGTGATTTGCAGATTTTGATAGTCTACATGGTACCTCTGTCAAATGGCATTATTAAATTATGATTTGTGGCAATGCTCTATGAAATTGTCTATTATTAATAAATAATTAATCAAATTTATACTGGCTTTTAATGAATAAAATTAAATATTTGATAAATAAATTTTGTCTAGTAACGTTTTCGGATTAAATTGTTCAGACAAAATTTCCCTTGTCAATTTTGTCTGAATAGCATGAATTATAATTATGTCGGTTAGGAATATTATTTAGGACTCATATTTATTCTAAAAGTTCAAAATAATAATAATGATACTAATAATTTAATAATAATAATAAAATCATAATAAATAATAATAATGATTATAATAACGTATAGTAGTGATTTTCCAGGGGTTGTTTTTTATTTGAAAAAAAATTAAATTTGTAATTAATTCATATTAAATGTTTGTTTTAATATTAAATTTAGTTTGTAATATTTTTGAAATATAGTTGAATGTTTAATTCTTTTAAATTTTATCGTCAAGATTTTTACAACATTTTATTATCAACAGTATTAACTGTTTCAATGATCTACTAGACATTTTATCTACTTCTATTAGGAATTGTTGGATTTTGCAATAGTGCGTCGATGCAACATTTACAAATAAGCAATGATAATATAATTCCATTAATTATCGGTTTAAGCTTAATTTTAATTGTTATATTATTATTGGCCTTATTTACAGTAGTGAGCTATGCATGTCCCACGGGGGCTCGACAAAGCCCCTTGTTAACTTTTTAAAAATTTTGCGAGCCCTTTGTTGTTCTTTCAACTGTGATTTTGCGCTTCACTTCAAATTAAAATTTCTATTGTTTTGGTAGTAAACATTTTTAAAATAATTTTACCGCATTTGTATATCAAAAAAAATTTTCTGGACGCTTTTATAGTTTGCATATAAAGCAAATTCAGAAAAAATCAAACATTAAATTATTAGAATTTATCCATAAAAATTCAATCGAATTAGTTGATGATAAAAATGAAATGGAAATAAAAGATTATGAACCAAACGAACTCTTGGACAATAGTGAGAACACGTGTAGATATTTAATCATAGAAATGCAATATCTCCAAATACTCAAATATTCATTCAATCAGATCCCATTATTAATTATCCATATATAATGAAAATATCACTCGTCTATCTCGAACTAATTCCCTGTTGTTAGCTGCAACTGCAGTTACCTCTAGTCCTTCTAACGACAATAATTTCTTGCCAGTCAAGGAGGAACAAACCACAACACGTATATATTCAATTTTAAGGCGCGTTTTTTCTAGATTTGAGATTTTAAAGTCAGATGCGACTTAGTTTTGCAACTTAATTTTTTTTCAAATAATAAATCCATGTTTTTTAAAAATTTCTAAAAATATAACAAAAAAGGAACAAAATAAATTATATATTTATGGTTTCAAAAACCAACATTTAATCAGTAACATCTAAATGTTGTAGCAAATATTTTATGCCAGATGACAGCAATGTTATTAATTTTAAAATATTAATTCTTATAAATAAATGAGATATATTACCAATAGAATTTTTAATGTGTATTATCTTTTTGTTTACTCACAAATGTTTTTGAATTTTCAATGCGGCTTACATTCGAGCAAATACAGTAATAATAATAATTAATAATAATCTTTCAATAAAAATATCAGTAAAACATAAAAAATAGAATTTGTTTTTTATTAAAAGAGTATAGCTCTGTTTGCATATTTTCATTGTTGCCGAGCTAGGATGTATATTTGTAGTATAAATGCCTTTAGTATGCAGTTGTCAAAAAAGAAAAAAATTATTAATTGTTGGTGTTTTCGTTGTATTTGTGTAAATCAAGGCCTTTTGATTTGTTTTTACTATGCATCTTTTCCGTTATAGATATGATTCATGATTTTCATATAATTTTGAATATATATTTTTCCTTAACAAGGCCAGAAATTATTTTTCCTTAAATGTAGAATTATTTCTAGTTTAAAACATTCTAAATGATTAAACATTATATGAAAAATACTTATTAAAGATATTAAACTCTGATTTATAATCATTTAATTTTTGATTAATTTCAGCAAGGGTAACAATTATATTGGCAATAGATTTTTATTGCAAATAATAATAATAATAATAATAATAATAATAATAATAATAATAATAATAATAATAATAATAATAATGTATTATTGTACAGCTGGTATTATCTAAAAACAAAAATACGGTAATGGCGTCTTATAAAGTTACATTAACAAAATCATTTCCAAGAAAAATATTTTCATTTTTAGATAATTACTATAAATTCATTTTAATAATTCCAATATAAATATTTTTTTGAATATAACAAAGAAAATATGTCTATTTCTGCACATTTGTAAAGATTAATAATATTATCAACAAGGTCACAACAGAATTCAAATTAAGCCCAATAAACCCAAAAATTCCCATGTTAGGGTGGATTTTAAAACCCTAAGCTCCTGGTTATTACAGCCAACAGCTGGCATAATAACTAACCAAAAATAAATTGGTTTAGAAAAACTTCATTAAATCATAAATTTATTAATTCAGAAATCAAATAAATTGAAGCAGAAAACAAAGTGAAAATATTTCCAAATTTTACGTTGATTATTCTTGAATTTTTTTCTCAGAGAAATTTCGTTCTGATGTAAAAATAAATACCAGAGTCAGAGAAGCCACAGGAAATCATAATTTAATTAATTAATATAAATTGTTTTAAATTGATTGATTCTCAAATGACGCCTTAAAAGAAAAAGAAAACAGCTTGGTCAAAATTTTTTTTCCACGAGTTAAAATTGATTTTTATGTAACATCATAATAATAATAATAATAATAATAATAATAATAATAATAATAATAATAATAATAATAATAATAATAATAATAATAATAATAATAATAATAATAATAATAATAATAATAATAATAATAATAATAATAATAATAATAATAATAATAATAATAATAATAATAATAATAATAATAATAATAATAGTAATAATAATAATAATAATAATAATATCAAAATTAGACCTATTTTATTCAAAACAAATGAACAAATGTTTAAAAATTTTATAACTTTGTTGCGATTTCATAAAATCATTTATTAATTTTTGTCATTTACTTAAATATTTTATTATTTTGTAATATTTTTATTATTTTGTTACAATATGATAAATATTTCATAACTTTGTAGAAATTTACCTAAATATCTTATTACTTCGTTTTAATATTCTTATTATTTTGTTACATTTAGATATAAATTTTATAACTGTGTTGCAATTTGGTAAAATCATTTATTAGTTTTTTGTCATTTACTTAAATATATGATTACTTTGTCGTAAGGCTTTTATTATTTTGTAACGATATGATAAATATTTCATAAATTTATGTAAATTTACAGAAATATGTTATTCCTTTGTTGTAATTTAATTAAAGGTTTCACAATTATTTGCAATATTTTATTAATTTGTTGCGTTTCATCGAAATAATGTATTACTTTATTTCCAATTACTTAAACTATTTTATTACTTTGTTGTAATATTTTTTATTATTTTATCACTATTTGAAAAATATTTTACAACTTTGTTGAAATTTACTGAAATATGTTATTTCATTGTTGTAATTTAATGAAAGGTTTCACAAATTTGTTGTAATTTATTTAAAATATTTATTAAATTGCTGTCATTCACTGAAATAATTTCCAACTTTATTGCAACTTAATGACAAATTTATAACATTATTGTAATTTATAGAAAGATTTCGCAATGTTGTTGTGATTTATTATAATATTTTTATTAATTTTGTAACCGTTAACTGAAATTATTCATTATTTTACCATAATTATATTTAGTGTTTGAATATAGTTTAAAATATATGGTAATTCAAAGACTGGAGTAAAACTATCAAACAACAGTTTGTCGTCTACGCGGCCTTTGAATCGATATTACCTCTAGACGAGAAACACTTCCGATCCGATCCGAAATGAAACATTTGTTGAGAAAACTGTATCATTCAATTTATACAAGCATTGGTTGATATAGCTACAGACATAGTTTATCCGTGGTATAAAATTAATGGATTAGAGGAAATGATGGAACTCACTTGGGAACAGCAGGAAGAATTTAGGAACCAAAGTCATTGCTACCTTTGTAAAAAGATTATCAATATACATGTCAATTTCATGATCATATTACAGGTCAATATCTCAGAGCAGCATGTCAAGATTGTAATTTGTTTAGAAGAATTAATCCGTCTTTACCTGTTGTATTTCACAATATAAGTGGAAATTCATCATATATTAAAATATACATTTGGAAAATTTTCAGATTGGAATTTAAATGTTATTCGTCAATCAACAGAAAATTTTCTCACTTTTACAGCAACATCAAAACGAAGAAGAATTAGATTCATTGATTCATTGCAATTTTTAAATAGCAGTTTGGCAAATGTATCAAAATGTGTATCAAGTTTTCCGATAAAGACAGTCTAAAGCCAAAGGAATAAGTCTTACAAATTCTAATCTTAGACATGAAGCCAACAAAAATGTGTATATTGATGGTAGAACAGTGAGCATCTCACAAAAGAGAATATGAAGTGTCAATCATCAGTTGTATGCTTTCATGACCAAAAACCGAGCTCTCCAATGTTTGGACGATAAAAGGCATTGGTTCAATTCTAATGAAAGCTATGCCTACGGTCACTATAAGATTCTTCAAATGCATATTGCAAGTGCTATGCCTAGAAATAAGTGCAAATCGAAACAATCATAATCACTTTAACAATTAAATGTGTAATTTATGTGTATAATATAAATATATATAGTGAATAATTTGACTTAGTTAATTAAAATGTGTTTTATCATCTAATAATTCATTTGTTCAATTAATTTAGATAATTTGTTTTAAGTAAGAATTATAATTTTCATGAAAAACAGTTTTTTTCTGAAAATTAATACGCAGATTATTTAAAATATAACTCGGCGTTTTATTTTATAATAAATCGAATAATTACTACTTAAAATTTTGTTCAAATTGAAATATTCTTGTTATAATTTACGTTCTTGTTAGAATATATTAAATATAAATGTAAAAATAATAAAAATAAATAAATAAAATTTACTGAATAATTAATTAAAAATTAATTAAAAAGTAAAAATAAATGATTAATAGTAATTAAACTTTATTGAAACCCAAAAATAATTTAATTAAATAAATAAAAATAATTAATTACAATTTAAATAAAGATACTAATTAAAACAAAATAATAATAAAATTATTATAAAATTATTAATTAATAAAATGTAATAAATTAATTAGAAGTAATTAAATATAATTTAAATTAAAAAATAAATAAATTAAATGAATTAAATTAAAATAACTCAATTGACCTACATTTGATCTTGACATATTTCAAGACATTGAATTTAAAAGTGGGTTGGAGTCCTCACTACAAACTACTTATAATATATATGTATAATATTATGAAAGTTAAATTATTATTTAGTAAATTCTGTTGCACAAGAAAACCTTTCAGCTTATTACAAAAACTAAATATTAACTATTGCATAAAAATTTAAATATTTATAACAAAATTAACAGAAACTGTTTAAATTTAATTTGAGACGCGACAGGATGTATATATTCATTTCTAGGGAATAAAACTTTCTGATAAAAAACAATCTTACATTAAGAATGTGTTTAATGGCGTCCTTTAATTCTCAATAAGGTGCCAAAGATATGTCACAAATCATTTTGGTTATGTGGATATTTTTATTGAGATAAATTATTTTGCTTCCAAATTCAAATTCTTTTTTGTTGTAAAAGGCATAATGTGAAGCAAAAACATGAAGCTTATTAGATAGTTCATTTTCAAACTGATATCTGTTGATTCATTACATTTAAAAGAAAGACATGAACATATATTAATATTATTACATGACTGCCCTTTTGCATTTTCATTCAATTCTTCTCAATTCGTTGTATTACAGTGTTTCGAGACAGTTGTAGATCTTGAATTGCAGCCATAATTTTACTCTTGTCAGGAAAATTGTTAAAAAGTGAATCTGACATTTCCAAAAAAGTACCAATAAACAGTGAGAGATGTTTAAAAATACTCTAAAGATTTCTATAAATTAATTGTAATAAAAGAAGTATTTTGTAAAGGAAACAATTCTTTTAAAGTAAAAATAATTATCAAAACTTTTAATTATTAGAATAGTTTAAATCAAATTTAAATTTACAATAAAGAGTTTATTTAAAAGTTATATAACTGAAATTTATTTTTCAAAAAAAACGTATGTTGAATGTATATATGAATATTTAAAATTATCCTGTCAAGAAAAATTGCATAATTTGAATTTTCCTAATTTTGTTTAAATATTGTGTAATAAAATACGTACTTTGGAAAGCGTAAATTTATTTATAATTTAATGATTGAGGCAATTAACACCCGAAGTTCGGGAAAAGAAGATACTAACAAACAGTTTTTAATTTTTTATAACGAGGTGGTCTAACTTTTGTAAATAAGCGTCATGTAGTTTCTGGTAAAGATATTGAACTTCTATACATGCATATTAATAATTAATAATATCAAAAATTATCATATGGAAAGAAAAAATGGATTCACGATGAAGCGGTATTAGAAGAGGTATTGTAAGATTAAAAGATTATGAAGTTGGATGGTTTATCATTACGATATACGGTAGAAGTTGATTTATTTATGATTAATATTTAAATGAGTTACTAGTGGCAACTGAAAAGAAATGCTGGCTGTTATCAAAAGTCGTGAAGCTACTATTTACAAATGAATTAAAATACAATTATATGATAAATTGGTGACTGTTAAAAATATTCATTGAGATAGGAGTACAAGTCACAAAAATTCATCAGGCTATTAATTTCGAACATGATTATATTTCCTAAAGGTATATGAATACAAACATGAATTTGCGGCACAAATCCACAACTACATTGGATAAAAGTTAATATAAATTAATGAATAATATCCTTTGAGATTAAATGGTAGAGAGTACAAGAAAAGGATGAATTTAAAGCTCTGTGATAAAATATCTTTAATGATCACTTACATATCTAAACCAACATTTAAAAGATCAATAGAAATTGATGATGATTTGATAGTGGTTTTCTTAAATAAGGAATCAACCTGTCACAATAAACCGAAATATATAAGATAAGCTCTTCTTAATCTCTCTTAATTAAGAATATATGAAACATATTTGACACATTTGAGTTTTGAAATAAAGAACATCACATTGAGTTGTACCGAGAACTCATTGATGACACATGATACAAGATAAATACGTGAAGTCCATTCTTCCTTCTACCTAACGATTGTTCCCGCTTGATGCAAGAAAGTGCCCTCCAGTATGAAGCCTCAAGGAATTAGTTGCATGATCAACAAATCGCATTATCCAAGTATTTCATAGCGATTGTTTAGGTTGTCCCAAAATTTCCCGCACCATGATCGGCCGATAGTCTCTCGTGCTACTCTTATGTATATTAAGTATATACTATATATATACTATATATATATATATATATAATGTAATAAATTAAATAGAAGTAATTAAAAGCCTTAACACTAACGTATAACTATAACGTATATTTCCTACCTAAAACACCTTGATAAATGTATGTAGTAAGTCAACACCAGTGTTTAATTATCCCGACCGTTCTTTTATCTAGTATTATCTGTGAAAAAGCTGTACTTTATTTGATGGACCGTGAAGATTCCCAATTTAAGAAAAAATTAAGTTGTTAACTTTGATGGCAAAATATCCCAATTGAATGACAATTTAATACTAAAAAGATACAAAATATATCGAATAACTGAAAAAGAAAGCAATATATTTTATCTATAGAATAGTATTTATTAGACATTTAAAACAGTTTTTTGTGAAAAATTTGGTATATGAAATTTGTGTAACTATTTCAATATTTGAAGTGTCAAAAAATAGAGATTTAACCTCAAAATCTTAAATAGAAATGGAAGTGACACACTCTTTCGAACCTATTGCAAGGATATGTTCAAGGATACTTGTGGACTATTATAACTGATCATTTCAATAAATATGTTTTGCTATACTAAGTGTGGATTGTAGGAAAACCTTTAAAAAAATAATAAATCCAGTAACAACGATAGGAAATAAGTTAGAATTTTAGGGAAATATTGAAGAAATGAAGACAATTAAAACACCTAAAAATATAATTCAATTCTATTCTATGATTAAAATAACTTAAAACTTTGTATATTTTATATTAAAATCAATTAAAAGTTATTTCCGTGTCAAAATTACAACTGCTGCAGTTATTTGAATGTTTTAATCAAACTCAGAATATGAATTTTTCTGATTTAATAAATTATTATGGAATAGCATCTTAATTTTATTGTGTTTAACTATTTTAACTATTGTATTTATTAAAAAGCTTGACTATGAATCCATAAATATATCGATGTTTTTTACTGAATCATAGTGAAGCTTTTTAACAAATACAATGTCAATTGAAAAGAAATCAGTGGTAAAATTTGAAAAAAAATCTAACTATTGGTTAGTTGTTCCAAAGTTTTGTTTTACTAAGACAAGATTCCAGTATTAAAATTGTGTTTCTTTTTTTTGTTTTAAGGTTATAGAATTTTTGGATTTTTTGTTTTTAAAAATATTTATCATTATCTCTTTAAGATTTATTATTAAGTTGATCGTGTTAATTGGGTTGAAATTTGTAAATTTAAGAGATTCCATTTTTAATATTTCTTTCTTTCTAAATAAGTCGTGTTTCTAAACTTACCATAACTACTTTGAATAAAGCATTTGTATTTATAAATATATTTATAATCCTATTTTAACTATTTAACTTAAAATTGTCTTTAATTTAATTTAAATAAATTGAAATTGAAAAAATATTAAAAATTTCTTTACACGTGTCTATTTTGGTTTCTTGATGATTTATGCTCTGAAAATCAAATTTCCTAAATTGGCTTTCAATCTGTTGAAGAGATGTTGAAAATAATTGCAAATGTATGGAGCATGTCAACTGATACCCAATAAATGTGAGTGATCACATCTATTTTTTTAATTATCATTTCCTAGATTGCATCTACAATGATAAACATGCGTGAGAATATTTCAAGCCATTTAATAGCGGACAAACTGAATATTTTTAGAGCCCACCATAAACTGGAAATAAATAATTAATATTATTTATAACAGATACTAGACATTATATATGAGAAATCTTTGCGTCTCCTGCATAGTACTGATGAGAGCCAAAAGCTCGAAACTAGTCTACTATTGGGATTTGCAATGGGTATCACAAAGTTTGTAATGTTTGTTTATATTATATAGCTCAAAGTGTTTCTAAATATGCATTATATATATATATATATGTGTGTGTGTGTGTGTGTGTGAATGTGTTTTCTACTTTCAATAATTTTTCTATTATTAATTTTGTTTGGCGATAATTTTCCCAATTTTAAAATTTTGAACCTACATAAAACTGTTGGAATTTTCAAGATGACTATTAAAATAAAATAAGCATATTAATATTCAAATTAATTTATATTATTTGTAATAACATGTTAGACTGAAAAATAATATTTTTATAGGAAATAATTTATTCTTCTTCATAATCCCCAATTTAAAATGACTTGAATAAATTTTATGCTGTGTAATAAGTAATCCCCAATAAAATCAGTTCATTGCTTGTCATCCTTTTAAAATTAGATTTCTTCACTTTCTTAAAAGCTAGTTTTAATAGCATCGATTTTGATAATAAATAAAATTAAGCTAAATTTAATTAAAATGATGTACAAAACACCCCTCGATTAATTTTGAAAATTAAATAAAAATTTTTTTTATATTTTTAATAATATTTAGGAGTTTTTGAAAATATTTTTAATGATTTAATTATGAAATATGTCATTGAACAAACTCCTTTAAATTCAGTTTAACGTAGCCGATAAAAACTTTCTGTTAGCGAGGACTACACAAGGAATTTTATTTTAATTCTGTTCCTGTCAATTTATTAGGAACCTCCAAGGAATGAATTTGTAGAATCATGGGGATCTTGGTATGGAAATAATGTCTGTAACTATGTCTAAAAATCATTAGAACCAAATAAAACAAAAAATTATATTTTGTGAACACATCAAAGATAGATACTCCTGAGAATGTGTTCGATCTTCATCTGCTAATAAATATTCTAAATGATGGGATATTTTTATTAATTTTTTATGGTCCGTTCTCCAAAAGATTATTTGTTCGGAGAAATCAAACTTGCTTTGAATAAAAAAATTGCGCTTTAAAAAACCCTGATAAGTTTCACAACCACTTTAATAGAAATCGTCATATTAATATAAGATATCATTGTAGGAGCATATAAATGAATTTTTAGGTATAATAATTACATTACAGCAGTATGATATTATTATCTAATGATAACCATAAAGTAACGCTGAGGAAAAGGGGATGGTATCAAATAGAAACACGAGATTGAGTTGAATTTTAGTATTTCTATCGTGACATTGCGGATCCTTTTGCCTTTTATTAGAAATAAGGCTGTTCAATTAGTTGTGAAAGTTCGAATTTGTTTAGTAATAAAAATAATTTAGAAAATGTAATAAAAATATTTGTCCATATTTAATGGTCAGATTCCAGCGAAAAACAAATTTTATAATTACAAAAATAAATAAGTTTTATAATATAGGTAACAAAACTAGTAAGTTACAGAAAATATGAAAAGTCAATATGACTGATGCTATATGCTTATAGCATAAAGTGATCAGACGTCCCACTTTTGGCGGGACAGTCCTGATTTTTCACGATTTATCCCGCGTCCCGTAACGTTCTTCAAAAGTCCCGACTTTTAGAATTAAGTTAAATTTTATATTTATGAAAATCATTGTTTTGCATTCTAAGAATCCTACGGACTACTAAGACTAACATATTGGTTTTCTTACTCAGTTACATTGTATTTGTTTCTCAGATGATGCACTTCATGTTCGTACTGTGTGCTAGGAAGCTAATTAAACAAATAAATATTACAAATTTGTTACTTACCATCAGTGTCGGATGGTACTATTTTGGCGCCTGGAGCAAACTTCTTGAAAAGGCGCCTATATTGTTAAAGTCTAAATTTGATTTTTCGCCAATAAAGAGACAGTTTCAAAGCAATGTGAAAAATTTGAATTTTGTTCAATAAAAATTTAACATTATTGTAATAATATATATATATATATAGAGGAAAAGCGCTCAAAAATGCAAATTTATCAAAATATAGATTATTATGTAGAAATACGTGTTATAATAACAGTCAGTATGATAGTTTTGTTGAGAATAATTATTCTTCAATTTGATCGAAAAGGCGCCTTTTTTTCAGTGTGATTCTGGCGCCTGGTGCGGTCGCTCCCTCGCTCCACCCATAGATCCGNAATTAAGGTGAGTAATTTATTTATATATTTCATAAATACATAAATTTTCTTAAACTTAGCTTAAAATACTCTTAGTCTTCTATTTTATATTGATAACAAAAAGTATATCACTAACTCTAATCTTAAAAGAAATTTTAGAAAGAAATATAAAAGTGAAACTTTTACAATATTTTAAAAAATGACAACAATCTACTGAAACAAATTCACTTAAATAAAAAATATGTCAAGGAATAAAATATTAAACAATTTTTTATATTTATATATTGTACTTATGTTAAAAATCAAAAAAATATTACCATATTATTTTTATTCTATATGCAAATTTTTGTTGATACCCCCTACTCCAATGTTGTTCCGCTTTGCCCATCTAAAAATCGGGTCACCTTATTATAGCAGACATAAGAGAACAATTTATATTTTATGTTATATTGTTGACAACAATAACTTCAAAATAATATTTTCTCATCTCTTTCAATTTCTCAGCATTAATTTTAATTTGACACTTGACACAAAGAATTCAGTTCTCATTTTTACTTATTGCAATTTATACATGAAATTATGAGTCTAAAAGTAAAATACAAATACAAAGCTAATTTACAACCCTATGTTCATTTCTATTTAAATTAATAAATAATTGATTGCCTAACCCTTAATAATTTATTTGAAATAATCGATTTGTATTTAATTAAAATTTTTAATTAATTTTCAATGGTAATGGGAAATAATTATCTTGTTTTAATATCATGCACAAATATTCAATTGTTTAATAAATTCATTTTAGTAATATTATTTAAATTTTTGATAATCTTTCATCAGTTTATATCATTAAAAATGACTTTTATTTTCGATTATAAATTTCAAAGTTTTCAAAGCTTCCTTTCATCTTTTTAACAAGTAATAAAAAGTAATGATGAAAATTTGTATCAAAAATAAAAAGAAATTGTTAAAAACTAAATAAATTTATTTGAAATTATAAAAATTAATTTCGAAATTTATTTTTAAATGCCTATTGAATGTTCCCCAAAAGAAATGAGATAAGAAGCACAGTTTATTTAATTAAAACAATATAGCGATCTAAATTACCGCAACGTAATATAATATTGACAAGAACTATTGCACAACAAATTCGCCGTTCGACACTGTTACGCAACATTGTCGCAGTATTTTCTCGCACAAAGCCAACAATAAATCTATTAATACGAGAAATTATTTAGACCCCACATTTGAGGATTATATTTACTGACAAAGATTTAATTAGACTTTTCATGACATTGCTATTGTAAGGCTTAAATTCACCGACTGAATCAAAAGGATTAATGTTATTTGAGTAATTATCTTGTATTATTTTCATTTCAATATCTTAGTTGTTTACAATGATGTACCTGGAGATCATGGAGTCCCTCTTTTTATGGATAACTTACAATTTGGTCCTAAATCTCTGAGAGTCCCACATTGGTGGATTATCAGAACACCCTTATGTTACCAGAAAAAAAGATATATTGAACAAATGAATAAATCTAAAGAATAAATAAATAGCATTTAATAAACTTTTCAAAACTACTGATTTTCAAATAACATTATTACATAGGAATTGATAGCAATACATTTTATTATTAAATTGGAACAAAAAATATTACACAATTAAATTCTGTCGTTTTCTATTATTATTTAATTAATTAATAAGCAAAGAAACAATCGAATAACTTTTCAATAACAAATCATTATTTAATATTTTCCATTAACAGCTGTTCTCAACAAATATAAATACAAGCAGAATATATAGCAATTACGAATTATAAGCAACTCAGTTCATCTAAGTAAAAACTCCCAAAAAACACTGCAATCAACCCATTTTTCTTTTATTTCTTTCAAAATTTCATCTAAAATAAAAAAATATGCAACATTAAAAATTACAATATAAAATAATTTTAATAAATTTTGATAAATCAGTTTTAAATGAAAAACTACGATAGTAACAACAATATTTTAACATTATTTGTGATTTAATTTTAATGAGATATTTAATTGCCATGACTTCTATACTATATTATGTAATCCTTAACACGTTGACTACGTCTGGGACCTATGCGTGATGGAATGGTTCTTAGTGCGGTTTGCAAAGCACACAAATAATGACGTGACCAAAAACATTTTTTAAAGACATTAATCATAAATAATTTTGATTTACTTTAAAAACAACAGATTCATTTAAAAAACTGGCTCCGTTCCTGGCAAAAGTGTGATAAATTTGTGTCGCAGCGAATGAGTTAAATTTATTATTGTACATAGCTACAATGGCTTGGTCATTTGAATTAGCTTGCTTAAACTTTGTTACTGATCATTCTAAGTTTCCAATTTAAAAGAAAAAAGTTACTAATATAGGAAAAATTCAATGAAAATTTCATTAGAAATACAGAAGAAAGTTAAGGAAGTGTATTACACAAAAGATTTGTATATAAAATAATACAAATTGTCAAAGAAAGGTAAATTTCAAACACAATAAATAACTTACTAATTGTAATAAATTTAAATATAATAGATTTCTAAGGTGATACAGAAATTGATATCGAAAAAAAGAAATAATTTTTCAAATGAAAGAAAGATCACATAAAAACAATGAAGGAGATTTTATTCGTGTTTATTTCAATTCATTCAATTCCTTTCATGAAATATGTATATTTTTTCAATGAGAATCCAAAATATACATCAAAGAAGGCAAAATGTCAGTCATGAAATATTTAAATTTAATGAATTATTGAAACGAATATTCAAATGACTCCACGGTAGCCAATAGCAGAGATAATAAAAGATATCGGATAACGCTAAATATGAACGAATTAAATCGGTATTTTATAATCTGATTGGCAGATAATACATTTCATTTTGTGAAAATAAATGATTTATAGAGTAAAATTCGAAAAATTATAAAGATGAAAACAAATTTTTAATAGTACAAAATTCATAATAATTAAATATAAGGATCCGATCAAAGTATTCACTAGCTGATTCAGTAATAGAAATTATAGTAACATATTGATATTTCTATAAATACCAAACTATAAAACCCTTTGTAAATCCATCGAAATTGTAACACCTATAGTCTGTAAACATAACTGTAAAAATATATAAGCCTTATAGACTATTCAAGATCAAATTATTTATGTATAGATTAGTGACTGGTCTGCCAATGACTGGCAAAGTTTTAAAGATTTATTTATCTTCCTTATTTAAATATAACACTGATACTTGTAGATGAGAAATAGTGTACTTCTCTAAATGTACATTTCTAATATTATAAGACCTGTTTTCCAAATTTCACCACTGATTTCTTTTCCATTGACATTGTATTTATTAAAAAGCTTGACTATGAATCAGTAAAAATATCGATGTTTTAGATATATTTACTGATTCAACCTTTTAATAATAAAAGTACTTTTCAAAGTCTAGAGATTGATCATTTGGATTAAGCTTTAACCCTCTAGCCTCGAGCAACGGGGATATTACGTGTCACTTTTTCTATACAATTCGCGGGTTACGTTATTATCGCGTTGTAAATATTCCATACTCAGAAAAACATTTAGTAGGTTTTTTATCATTTCACTGTTGAACGCGGTAATCCCATTTTTTTCTAAAATTTGCGTTTTCCTTTTTTTATCCTTTTAACATATTAATCTTATTATAAAAAGTTATTTAAGAAAGCCTGCGATTCTATATAAAAACGCCCAAGGCTAGTGGATTAACAGCTTACAATGGTTTTGTTATCCCATTTGTCCGAAAAAAACCAACATATCATTTAAATATATAGGAAATATTAATATAGTACCATATTCATCACTTTTAAAAAAGGAAAAGTCCATAAGGTATCCTTGTGAATTCATACTGTCAAAATTTCGTACTAAACGCTGTTTTCATAATATCACTTACATATATCTACTTACATTTTCTAGTCACATTGAAATTATTCGATGTTTGAAATTATTGATGTTACACTTCCCATCTTTATTTTATGTTGACCAGCTTTGGTTAGTCCAATATTAATTTTATAACTTTGAACTATTCTTTGTTTATTTCCAAAGTTTTCATTAAACTGTTCCCGAATCTAAATCTTTTACTCATTCCTGTATGTTAATCCTTAACAGAATAAATCCATCTCTAAATGTAGCTAATCCATCCTCAAAAAGTAGAACCTCTCCTCCATATTCTGTTTGTTTTCGATAAATAGGCAGTTATTTATATTCATCGCTATTCTTCAGTTTATCTTCACTACATTCTCTTGGTTCATGCATTGTACTTAAAAGATGTAATCTTTCTTGTTGTATATTTCGTTATCGGGAACATCCCCGTCAATATTCGCTTATACTATTTCACTGTAGTTGATTTTTTTCCAAAGTTCTCCCTCGATTCAATAAGAAACAAAATCTCTGGATCGAAATATTTTCTCAATAAACGAACTTTACACCGTTTGTCCATTTCAAACTTAGCAGAAACGAAGTGATGTTTTCTAAATATTTTCTGATATCTTTTTTGGATCTTCTTGTAAACGAATATAGCGATCATTCTATTTTTTATTTAAGAATATTTCTGACAAAAGTATTGTTAAATATGATTGCTGATGTATAACACTCTAATACCAAATATATACAAACTAATAAATTGAATAAACTCAAATAATTCAAATTTGTATTTTTAATTACATTATATAAACAACCGTTTACTTGTTTCCTATTTCACAGTTTCATAAAAATAAAA
>CAUHTR010007346.1:32098-48976 GCA_959609185.1 Schmidtea polychroa
AAATAAATAAAATAATTAAAAAATGAAAATGAAGAAATAAAAGAAAACAGATAAAATGTGATAAATAATTAAAAAGGTTAAATTTTTCAACAGATTTTTAAAATTCTAATAATAAATCGTTTGAGCAGAAACACATCGAAAAATATTTTGATTACCGTTCAAAATTACTTTTACTGTTAAGTTAAAATAATAAAGAAAAATAGCTAATTAATTTTAAAACGAAGTTATAATTAGAATTATTTCAGAAAGCGAATTACAGTTGAAGAAATAAATGAAATTTTGTAGTGATTATCTTTATTAAATTTTTAATTATTAAAATAAATTAAGAGAGAAAATCAATTAAAAATAACCATATGGATCCTGGGAATTTTGATCAAGAATATTGAAAGCTGCATAAAAAGCTGCAGTTTTTAGTTGAGGATTTGACGAATGCTGAACAAATATTCAAATTTTTTTATTATGTTCCAAAATAATTTTTACGGTGAACAATTTGATTTTCTCCATTAAATCTTCATTGGCGCCCAATCCTTCGCGACTCTCTTTATTCATGGCAATATGAGCAAGAACTATCAATGCCTGAAAGTTGTAATTATAAAAAGTATTCACTAGAAACATTCAAAGCAACATTATAACTTTGAAGATTTTAAATGTATCATAAATGTTTATAAAATTTAGAGGTTAGATAGGTGCTTGGTATGCTTTGAATATGGAACACCAATTATTTATTATGCAGTTAATATGCATGAATGCAAATAGATATTATTAGGTCAATTTCTAAACAAAACAACGTGGATTTTGGTGCTAAAGGATTCATAGTTCGACCATTTTATGAGCCATCAGTTAAGAGTGATTTGAAACATTGGTATTTTGATATAATCAATGATGGTAATATACCGAACACATGTTTAGGGTTCTAAGACGAAACAAATACATTTTCCAAGAAGATATTTTCCCATTGATTTTAAATGAAATAACAGAATCATACCTTGTTAAAATAGTAAAGGATGATCTCGTAATTAGATTAGTGAAATTAAAATTTATTTTGAAAAATTTAGATCTTACAAAGATATTGGAAATAAATATTATTATGATACGAAAAAGTTATTCTGACACCATATGACAAATAAAATTCCCAAAATATGACTTTAGATACATGTAAGATATTTTCAATACTATCTTATATATCGAAAACTCTTCATCGGAAGAATACGAAAGAATGTTATAGTTAGCGAAATGGAAATTTTCATTTTCTCAAGAGGCCAATGAAGCGATATCAATTCCAATTTTATTAGAAAACTCAAATGAAAATTAGTGAGTAACCTGAGATATAAAATAAGTTGAAAACCACTCATAATATCTTTATAGTTGGAATTAGTAAATTTATATTTAATTATTATATATGGTAAAATAATTATTGGGTTTTCATTTATTTAGGACCCATATCATGTCGCATAATTTTAACCACTGATTTTTATAGGGTACTAGGGTTTGATACTAGGGTTTGAAGAAACTCGGAACATCTTAACTCGAGTTTTACTCGCGTTTATACAAGATATTGTTTCCGTGTGAAATCATGTAGAAAAGTAGAAAATATTTAAACATGAATAAGATATTTATTTCGATATCAAGGTTTAAATTGCATCTTTGAAGTAATCTCGAATGAAACATAACGCGTCAATTGTGTTCGAAGCTAACCTAGCACGAATTTTTGTGGTGAATATTTCAGCACTAGAAAAGGCTCTTTCACTCTCAACAGAGGTTGGCTTAATTGAAAGAAGTGCTTTATATAAAAGCTCAAGATTCGGAACTTGAGTTCCCGTTGATTCAAAATACTTAAATTTATTGACAAAGTTCAAATTAGCTGGAGCTCAAATTTTTGAAGTTGACTCCAACTGTTTTATTTTTGCCATGTACAACAATAGAAAGTCATTTTTATTATGTTGAACTCCTGTTTCATTATCTTCTTCATCCATTGTA
Organism: Schmidtea polychroa; assembly: GCA_959609185.1. Classification (NCBI taxonomy): domain Eukaryota; kingdom Metazoa; phylum Platyhelminthes; order Tricladida; family Dugesiidae; genus Schmidtea; species Schmidtea polychroa. The sequence goes on from CAUHTR010007346.1 coordinate 34,076, forward strand.
TTTGATTGTAAATTTTCATTATAGTTAAGATAGAGACGGTGAAATATACGTTCTGCGGTTTTAATCGTCTCTTCTTTGGTCAAATGAAAGGAAGGTCGTGGGTTTCATTTTAATACACTTATGTCTTGCAAACAAGAAAGTAAGTTCACGATATGATTTTGACGCCTAATTTCATTACGCGTAAATAATGCTCTATATAGGTCTTGAGCCAATGGACGAGTATCGCCTTCCCAATTTTCGGTCATGAGCATCAAACCCGCTTCAGCTTTCAATATATTAGAGTCTTCTGCACAAATATATGTAAGTAATATTTCTAATGGCTTTAAAATATTATGAACTGCCTCAAGGCGCTTCCAATCAATTTCAAGAAAAACCAGATCAGATTCCACGGCTACCAAAGCTAAATTAATGCATTGCTTCAATTTCACAAATCTTTTAATCATATACAAGAACGAGTTCCACCTCGTCTTTACATCCAGCATCAAATTAAGTTGAGTTCCACCAAACTTTAGAATGACAAATTCCCGAACTTTGAAATTTTTCGTTGGACTTTTTCAAAATAATCTGCAAATATTTCGAACTTTATCAATGAGATCTTTTAAATTTTCACACAAATCAGAAACTAAAGCAGAGTTCTTATCGGTAGTAAAAATTAAATCAAATTCATCATCTTTATTTTCTTCCATATCATCTTTAAGAGGTTCCTTCAGACATGAGACTGAAGTTTCAGTGAATTTTATAAAGGATTTATGAATCTTTTAAGAATCTTTTTAAAAGGAATCTTTTAAAGGATTCATGCATTCAATTCGATTTCATCACCAATGACATTAATGAGTGAAGGATGTGGCCCACCTCACCGTGACTTGTAGATGGAATAAACACGCAACTGTTCACAGTAATTGTCCTCCAAACTTAACCTGGAGAATAAAACAGACGCGCTTACGACCCTTAATTTTATCACTGGTTGATAAATGTTATTCTCGCTGATTTGAGAATCCATCTATTTGAAGTGAAAAAGCTGTAAATGCTGAGCACATAGAAAAACTCGATGAAATGAATCAGAAAACGTTTTAAAACATTTGACGAAAAAGGGCTAATTCTTAAATAAAACGTTTTTAAAAGATATTTTACATATTTACTATTTTAAACACAAACTCAAGTTAATGGGATTCTTAAAACTCGAGTCTTACTCGAGTTTTTTTTTAACTCCGAGGCCAAACCTTAATAATAAATAACATGACAAATTAAAAAGTTATTATAAAAATAAACCAAAATAATTCAAAATTGAATTTAAAATTTTAATGAAATGATAATTATTCTAACTTGTTCTTTAACAAGTGGAGATCGCTCAGATTCCAGAGTTGAAACTATAAAGTTGAGAATCTCACCATCGTGAATATTTACAGTATTTGCAATTACCTAAATTAAATTAATAAATATTAATAAATATTATATTAATCACACAAATTAATGACACTCGTATTATGGGTCTATTAACCCTTTTATTATTTAGAACTTTTAACATTCAAGATATATTCTTTTAAATAAATAGTGATACCGAAATTTTAAGTCAGTATTGTCCAAACGTTTTTGAGCTACGGCACACTTGGCTGAATTAAAAATTTTCGCGGCACACAAATTTTTTTTTTGTTTTATTTGCAATTTTTTATTGCACTTTTACTAATCTTTTAATAAGAAATGAATAACTTATAAACTAAAAATTATTATTAAGTAATAGTGCAAGCAGCAAACATGGCTGGTTACTGGAACTTTGAAACAGAAAATACATAGCAACGAGTATGTAAAAATGAACTTCCATATTTTCATGCTTATAGTTTCCAATGTCATAAAAATGAACTAGCTCTGTCAGTATTTAACACTCTCAGTGCCAAGTCAGACATTTTTGACTAACAGTGCTTTGCCGCTCGCACCACAACAATTTTTTGAAATTTTCTCTTCATACCGTTAGGATTATGACAGCAAAGAAAGAAAATACGGAAATATTTTAGTCTACTGTGATTTTCGTAATAGGTAAGTTCAGTTGCATAATAGTTTTTGTGTCAGTAATATTTGTCTGCCAGTACACTACACCCAATTCCGAAATTTAGTCATCTCTATAATACACGTTGGTGTGCACACCAGTTGAGGTGACTAACCATTTACGTGAAAATGAAGTTTATAACTTCACTCATAAATGAAAATGCCTAAAAATTAACTTTAAAGAATAAAGATGTTTTTGTTTTTTTAAATTATAGTTATAAATGAACTAGATATGTATAATTTTTAAGTTTTTATCTTCACAGAAATGAAATATGTTTTTGTTATCTTTTTAAAATAAAGTTTTTTCAAAAGTTCCATATATTTGTAATGCAGTAAGTTAGGACCACGAAAAATATTTGAAATTTTCTCTTAGATCCACAGTCTGTCAAGTTTATATTGAAAATACATTAAACAAGTCTATAGTGAGTAAGTTATGAAACCTTGCATGAAGTAAATAATATTTTTAAGAATTACTACACCAAACACCGCTGAGATACGTTCCCTATAATATAAGAAAAAAATCAATAATCTTACAATATAGAAACATACATACTTACTTTGAATTCATGCTGATGTTCTCATTAATAGTGCAATTATTCAATTATAATTAAAAATATCAACATTATATCAAAATAATTCCAAAATTATAATTATAAAATAAATTTCATAAAACTCCTAAAAAACCTGAAAAATAATTTATAATACAAATGTTGACTAAAAGTAATATTTAAGAACTTGAATAATGATCTCCTATCTATATTAAACTTAAAATTAAACATCTTACCTGAAAGCCATTTCAAAATTGGCTAAAATAAATTTCAAGAAATGAAATTTATTAAATTGGTGAGTCAATTTAATGATGTACACAATAACCACCACTATAGAAAATGTATCTCAGTGTTGTTTGGTGTACACCGCATATATCGTATCAGTTTGTTTAGGTTAGAATAAAAATATTAAGTAATCAAGTTCTATAAATAATGAAAATAATGAAAAAATGTGTTAACTTAAATTTAATTAAAGTTCAACCTAATGAAAATAAAATTGATGTTGATAAAAATTTTACCGAATTTTCAACCACAAACAAAATAATTAAAAAATGATAATAAATAATTTCGAAATAAAATTATATTACTATTGATTTCGTTTAGAGACAAATTAAAAAAAGAATAAAATTCAATATCCACGTGCATTGAATTTTTCACTATAAATTAAAAAAATATCAATATATTTTTAAAATTAAATATTTTAAATGCATTAATGGAAAAACAAAATTTTTTTGAAACAATTTTTTCTAAAAATCAATGGTCGTTTAAATTCTAATTTATGATGAATTTAAGTAAACGATTTTATAATTATGAGCTCGTTTTGGAGAAATCAATAAGTTTTTAGATATGTACAATGGTATGATTAATTTGTAGATATTCATGAAAAAGCATTTCACTTCAAAAGAAGGAAACTAAATATCGACAAAATTGTGAAAGAGATATGTTATGCCAATGCTTTAACTGAGTGGCAATCGAAGCAATGGGATTTCTCTCACATCAGAATTCATTAGAAAGCCACTGCATTTAAAAGAGTAGTGTATATCAGTATATCTGGGTTATGGGATGAAATATGAGGGATACCCAAACAAAACACAGTGACGGACTAGTCAATAATTACGGAAACAATAGAATATTAATTGATAAGTGTACACAGATACGTTTTATGAAGGAAACATATATTTTTTTCTCCAGATATTTTATTTCCAGATTTTTATTTCGTTACTACAATAAGTAAGTAATGCAAGAAATATGATATACACTTATTTCTTTATTAATAGTCACTTCTATGAACCAATAGGTCAAGTTTCACATTTCCATAGCTCCATCGTAGATTGGAATCGTCATATTGTTACAATGAAATAACTACAGTTACATTTATAAAAATACATGCAAATCATTTTCTAAATTTTTATTTACCGGAATGGTGTCGAGTCCCACACAATTTCTTCCATCCATTAATCCTGGAGTTTCGAGATTCAGATTTTACATTTTCACAAATATATCGGCATTTTATTACAGCTCTACATTTTGAAATTCTGATGAGATATATTTGTGAAATAAAATCATTATTATTTATTGCAATAATGTTTATGAGGCTTTGAAAGTTTCCAACTGTGCTGTTGTTCAATCAGTAGTGAAGTTTTATTCGCATTTTCTATTTTCTATTTTGATTTTACACTAATAAAGTCAATAACGTCTTCTATCAAAAACGTATTTATTTAACTCATTTGATACCAAATGAATTTTTAGTCTTTTAGATATCAACTTATAGCAGATGACAAACATTTCTAAACAAAATATCAAATCTCCAAGTGAAATTAAGACATCTGTGAAATACACATAAAAGTAAAAGTTGTTATATTTTGGAGTCGATTTGAAAATATTCTGTAATATATACAATTATTTCTAATTTTTTCCATTTGGGAATACTGGCTAATTTGAATTATGGTTAAAAATTTTCTTACAGGTGAATGTTTTTCAGATTATTTTGTCTGAAAAACTAATGACTCATTTTAAAATGTTTTTAATCTTCAAGATGCGTTGTCAAGAAATAAGAAATAGGTTAAGTTTCAGTGACTTTCTATTTGGTGGGAAACAATGAATTTTTTAGTTTATGAAAAGCATTTATAAACTTCGGAGCTTATTAATAGCTTATTAAGAAAGCATTGAAACCGAATATGAGTGCGTATAATTTATTCCTGGCAGATAGACAGTGTTATTGTGCCTTTTTTCTTTTGGGTGGATTTAATCCGACGATGACAAGTCATTGTGGCGGTTGAAAAGAAGAATGTCGGTATGTATATTCTTTTATGAATCGAAAACATCAGAAAGAATAGAAGCTGCTTTAAATGATATATTAATGGAGGCAATAGTGGATATTAGAACACTCCTATGACAGCTTACGAGAAAAACAATATTGTTGCTGGAACCCAAAAAAAGCATAAAAATTAATAGTGGATGCCACTGATGATCAACTGCTACTAGCACTACTTGAGAAATACAAAAATGACTGCGTAAATAATTTCAACTGTTGGAGAAAAAAAACGAACGACCCCATTAGTTCTGTGAAAGATTCCTCAAATATTCAGCACCAACCTCCATGTACGTTTAAAACAGGGAAAATCCCGTACATGGCGATCATTGATGAAGAAATTTGAATCTGGTATAACCAGCGACAGTGGTCTAAGACTCATATTACGTGAAAGTGGTGTTGAAAGTTTGGTAGGCAACATGTGTAAACCGTTAATAAAAGTATGAAGAGTGTTACATCTATAGAAATAGCTGTATCTAAAATTCGTTGAAAACATTCATTAAATTTGATCAGCAAAAATATTTCGTAACTTAGAAAGTAAAGAAGAATGGAAAATCCATTGATGACATTGATAATATTATTTATGTCGTATTTAAAAAGAATTTTTTAAGAAAACGAAGTTATTTGTGCACTGTTCTAATAGAAAAGAGCTATTATAAATTACTTTGACATAGAAAAATGAAAGGGTTGTAATTTATGAAATTCGTGGAAGGTATTATCCAAAAAATCTTATGTATTGGGACATATTTTGCCTTGTCAAATAAGAATTTATTTATCATACCATGTGCGGCATGTAAATCAACCATGATGTTGGATAATTCACATTATTATTAAAAATATTAAAATTGTATCTATTCAAGCGGCAAAATTCGCTACATTAAAGTTTTATGTCAATCTTTCAGTCACGGAAATTCGCTGTCGTCAAGTTCTATCATCAGCCTAATTTTTTATATTGTTCACAAAATAGTTGTAACAATGTACAGAAAATAAAAATATTTATGTAAAGAACTGCCACGACACTGTGATTGAATAAATTTATTATAACAGTTAAAATATATAATATATTTTAATGGAATAATATTTTGTTTTAATTATCAATAAAATATCTATCCTATTGTAAAGATATTATGATAAAAATCTCCCGTCTAATACATTTAATAGTGAAAACAATTCGCTTTTTTGATTTTGTGAAAAATATGAGTAAAAAAAATTTATTTTAGTAAAATCAATATATTCTCAAATTAGAAATAGAGTAATGGTTAAGTTTATAAGAATTTACCTTTTTCGACTTTAAAGAATTTCGAAACAACGCCCACATCATCAATACAATTTTATCATGTATTTCCGGCACAATGAAATCACCGGACATTGATGTTCCCAAGGCCGAAGGCATTACATCAATGAGATGAGAAATAATAGTGAGCAAATATTGTTCCTGTAAATTGCCAGGACCATCAAAAAAGAATTCATCATAACAAATCAATGAATACGTCGCATTGACCAGACCACACATTCCACAAAGTTTCAATGCCGGATAATTATCTGTTAATGGAAACATTTTTCCATTTGTTAAATTTATACATTTATCCATTGCCCATTCTAATAGATCCTGCAATTATATTAAATAATTCCCTTGAACTGTGAAAATTACATTTCGTAATGGAGATGTTGGAAGTATTAAATTAGAAACTGTTGAAATGCAAGAACTGATTATTTCTATAACTATGTTTCGATATTGGTAGTCATCACTGAGTTTCAATGCTGATTCAATATAAATGTCTACAAACTATTTCATGTTTATCAAAATAATCAATTGTGTAATTAATTAATTAAATAAACTTAATCTAATGTGTTATTCTAATTTAGAACGTTTGTTGATATGACGAGCTATTTTTTAATAATTTTAACAACGCACGCTCCTCGTAAACAAACATACGTGAATAAGTGAAATATATACGTTTATCATCAAATAACACAATAAAAATTAATATATACGAGTATTCGTACTCTCCTAGAAACGAAAGGGTTAAACATCATTAAAATTTCAAAAAATGTTATTGTGTCAGTTGTAAATTTATATATTTTGCTATTTTAACCCTTTCGCACCGACTTTCCGCTAATGACACTATGCTAAATTTATATATTGGAACTTGTTAATATTGACCTAAATATGAAATATTCTCATTTTTGTAATCGTGGCGCTTCTGAATATCCTAGAAAGTCCTGGGATAATAATAAACTTTAACACCGCAAATTGCTTTGAAAATATCCCAGTAGGATCATGATGAAAGTTTCTGGGACGTATTGTCCCAATAGGGGCGAAAGGGTTAAGCCTTTTTCAAAGTAATAATTTTGAAATTATACATTATTACGAATGCTAAAATTATAAATAATGAATTCAAAGCAGAGAAGTTCAAAAGATTGCAAATGATACTAAAAATAAATAAATAACCCAAAAGTAAACATATGATGAACGAAAACTGAAATTACATGTCCAGAAAGGTATTTCGAATTTATATGAAGCCCAAAAAACAATTTCAAATATTACTATAAATATAGATATAATTGTGATTAATTATAATTATATATATATATATATATATATATATATATATATATATATATATATATATATATATATATATATATATATATATATGCTACGTTCCCAATAGTGTACCAGGGTATAAATAACCAATTTGAATACCCGAGAATACTAATTGGATTTATTATTTTTTCAGAATATTGCCATTTTCCAATTAGAGTACCCGGCTATTATATTCAGAGCTTTACGGTATTATACATACTTATTATACATAACTTTAATAATATTAGAATGAATTCCAAAAAAAGAAGAGTTTCAGAAGAAAACAGAAAATACAGCGATCATTGGGAAGAAAATTACTTCTTTATAATGCAGAACTCAAAATTAACATGTTTGATTTGCCGAGATACAATAGCTGTTTTTAAGAAATACAATGTTAAAAGACATCATGAAACGAAACATGACGTGTATGTGAAATCTAATAAAGAATTGAGAAAAATTAAGTTAACCGAGCTAAAATCCGAATAAAAATCTCACCAGAAAATGTTTAGTCCTTCATTACAACTACCTTATAATATTGTTAAATCGAGCTACTCTGTCGCAATGTTAATCGCTAAGAAAATGAAACCATTTTCGGATGGAGAATTTGTAAAAGAATGTTTGGCAGCTGTTATAGAAGATGTTTTGCCAGATAAACATGAAATGATTTTAAGCATAAGGTTGTCGCGTCACAGATATTTCAGATACATCACAACTTGCTGTGTTTATTCGTGGAGTTCACAATTCTTTCGGAGTGACACAAGAAATGTTAAATCTTTTATATTTGAAAGACACCACTAGAGGAGAGGATGTTTTTCACGCTATAAAAAATGTTTATCCTGGAATTCTTTACATTTAGAGAAGCTTTCTGGACTAACAGCGGATGGTGCGCCTGATATGATTGGTAAAAATAAAGGAACTGTAAAGTTGTTTATGGATGGACTTGAAGCTACATCTGTTAAACCCAGTGAAATATTTGTAATACACTGTTTGATACACCAGCAAAATTTATGTGCCCAGGTATTTCCATGAACCATGTCATGGATGTGGTAATAAAAACAGTTAACTATATTCGATCATTCATCGATATTCATCGTAAGTTCAAAGCATACCTTGACGAATTAAGTTCGGAATACGGCGATATTGTCTATTTTACCAAAGTTAGATGGTTGAGTCGCGGATGTTTAAAAAGATTTTTTGAATTACGGGTGGAAATAGAAAATTTTATGGCTGAAGAGAGAAATCCAGTTTCAAATTTAAACGACGAAATGTGGTTTTTGGACCTGTTTTTCTTAGTAGATATAACCGAAAAAATTAACCAGCTAAACAAAGAGTTACAGGGGCAAGATAATTTAATTATTGATGCTTGTAATCATATCAAAGCATTCCAAACCAAGCTAATTTTATTTGAGTCCCAACTTAGTAATAACAATCTTCACCATTTTCCGTTATTAAAAAAATTTAATAGCAGTCAAACTATTAATTTTGCAAAGTACGCTGATGAAATTAGAAAACTTTCAGCTGAATTTACTCGTCGTTTCTCAGAACTTACAAAATATGACAAAACGTTTGAGATATTTTCTTCACCATTTCAAGTTGACGTTTTCACTGTTCCAGAAGCTTTACAGATGGAAATAATTAATTTGCAGTGTAACAATGAGTTGAAGCAGGTTCATAAAACGACATCAAAATTGAGTTCTACAACACGTATATAACAGCAGAAAGATACCCTAACTTAAGATTATTTGCTCAAAAAATTGTAAGCGCCTGAGGATCTACATATGTTTGTGAAGCCTCTTTTCAAAAATGAAATTTAATAAAAGTAAATTTCGCGCTTTATTAACAGACCAAAACCTTGAAAGCCAATTATGATGTGCAACTACCAAAATTAATTTAGATTTAAAAACATTGAGCGATCGCAAAAAAAAGCAAATATCCCATTAATAAATATTATATAAATATTATATTATATTAAGTGTACTGAAATAATAAAAATAAATGGTTCAATAAAAATGTTCCCGAAACAATAAAAAAATTCTACTGTAAATAGAAAAATAAATGCTTTTCTTGGAATGGTTCAAATAAATCTATGTACTGAAATAATTCAAACAAATGTTTCAATAAAAATTGGTTTTTTCATATAATATATAGCCCGCTGAAATTTTTGGATAAAAAAATGGCCCGCAAAGCGATTTGGGTTGGCCAGGCCTGATTTAGTTCAAAGGTTAAAAACACAAATCTTTGCAAAGTCATTTCAAATCAATGTTAACTCCAAAAATGATAATCAATAATTTATTTAAAATGATAATCAAAAATTTAATAGGTTCATCAGTAGAGGGATAGCGGCCCACTAAACCAGCGGCCCTCTGGGACAAAGACATACCCCCCTACCCCCCCCCCCCCACCCCCCCGCCATTTAAAAAAAATTTTTTTTTTCAAGGTCAAATTTTAAACAAAGACATATGACTCATCAAGGTCATTGAAACAAAGACCATGACTCATCCGATGACTCATTCAAGGTCATATGACTCATCCGATGACTCATTCAAGGTCATATGACTCATCTGATGACTCATTCAAGGTCATATGACTCATCCGATGACTCATTCAAGGTCATATGACTCATCTGATGACTCATTCAAGGTCATATGACTCATCCGATGACTCATTCAAGGTCATATGACTCATCCGATGACTCATTCAAGGTCATATGACTCATCCGATGACTCATCCAAGGTCATATGACTCATCCGATGACTCATTCAAGGTCATATGACTCACCCGATGACTCATTCAAGGTCATATGACTCATTCAAGGTCATATGACTCATCCGAAGACTCATTCAAGGTCATATGACTCATCCGGTGACTCATTCAAGGTCATTCTCAAGGTCATATGATTCATGCGATGAGTCATGCTAAATTTTTTAAAATTTAAATTCTCAGAGTTCCCGCCAATGGTTTTTATTATTTAATAGCTCATTCGAAAGGTATTTGAATGGTGAGTATTTGAGACCATCGAAGGTCTATGAAGGTTCAATAACCTTCAAAGAGTTCAATGGTATTGGTTACACTCAACATCTCACAAGGGTATTATTATTACTATTATTATTATTATTATTATTATTATTATTATTATTATTATTATTATTATTATTATTATTATTATTATTATTATTATTATTATTATTATTATTATTATTATTATTATTACTATTTATATTATTACTAATTATATTATTATTATTATTATTATTATTATTATTATTATTATTATTATTATTATTATTATTATTTTTATTATTATTATTATTTTTATTATTATTATTATTATTATTATTATTATTATTATTATTATTATTATTATTATTTTTTATTCTTATTATTAGTATTAATATATATACTCCTAATCTATCCGACAAAATATTCTATTTCCATATGGGTAATGCTCACAAGGGTACTGCTCACACTCAACAAGTCACAAGAGTACTGCTCACGCTCAACATCTCACAAGGGTATTAATATTATTATTATTATTCTAACATTATTATTACTTTATTATTATTATTTTCAAGGTCATATTATTATTATTTTTCAAAATATTATTATTTTCAAGGTCATATTATTATTTTTCAAAATATTATTATTTTCAAAGTCATATTATTATTTTATTTTTGTTTTAATTATCGATTACGTAATAATTTAATTTTTGTTTAAATCGTTGATTATATAATAATATTTTTTATTTTTGTTTTAATTATCCATTACTTAATAATTTAATTTTGTTTAAATCGTTAATTATATAATAATATTTTTTTTGTTTTAATTATCAATTACATAATAATTTATTTTTGTTTAAATCGTTGATTATATAATAATATTGTTTGTTAAAATTATCGATTATATAATAATTTAATTTTGTTTAAATCGTTTATTATTTAATTTTTTTTTTGTTTTAATTATCGATTACATAATAATTTAATTTTTCATTATTATTGGGAAAGATATTAACGCCCGCGCGTAAGATGTTATTTTCAAAATTATTATTTTCAAAGTTTTAATCATTATTATTATTATTATTATTATTAATATTTTAAATTATTATTATTGTTACTATTAATATTTTAAAATTATTTTCAAAGTAATATTTTCAAAGTTATTGTGAAAATTCTTCTTCTTCTTCTTCTTCTTCTTCTTCTTCTTCTTCTTTTTCGTATTATTATTATTATTATTATTATTATTATTATTATTATTATTATTATTATTATTAATAATAATTTAATTTTGTTTAAATCGGTAATTATATAATAATATTTTTTTTGTTTTAATTATCAATTACATAATAATTTATTTTTGTTTAAATCGTTGATTATATAATAATATTGTTTGTTAAAATTATCGATTATATAATAATTTAATTTTGTTTAAATCGTTTATTATTTAATTTTTTTTTTGTTTTAATTATCGATTACATAATAATTTAATTTTTCATTATTATTGGGAAAGATATTAACGCCCGCGCGTAAGATGTTATTTTCAAAATTATTATTTTCAAAGTTTTAATCATTATTATTATTATTATTATTATTAATATTTTAAAATTATTATTATTGTTACTATTAATATTTTAAAATTATTTTCAAAGTAATATTTTCAAAGTTATTGTGAAAATTCTTCTTCTTCTTCTTCTTCTTCTTCTTCTTCTTTTTCGTATTATTATTATTATTATTATTATTATTATTATTATTATTTTTTTTTTTGCAAATATTCATAAACCTAATTTATACGTCCATTTCATGCTTTTCAGCATTTTCATCATTTGCATGAATTTTAACAATTTTCAATATTTTCATAATTTCCAACTTTTTCCAACATTTTCATGATTTTCATAATTATTAATATTTTCATGGATTTTTTAACATTTTCATAATTTTTCTACATTTTCAATATTTTCATTATAATTTCAGGAACATTTTCATTAGTTACATGAACATTTTCATCAAATATTTTTCAAAGTAATATTTCCGTTAGCTTATTTTCAAACAGTTTTTCAAAGTTATTATTATTATTATTATTATTATTATTATTATTATTATTATTATTATTATTATTATTATGATTAATATTATTGCAAATATTCATAAAACTTAATTTCTACGTCAATTTCATGATTTTCAACATTTTCATCATTTGCATGAATATTTTCATAATTTTCTACATTTTCAATATTTTCACGATTTTCAACATTTTCACGATTTTCAACATTTTCATGATTATTTCAGGAACTTTTCCACGAATATTTTTTCAAAGTATTATTTTCAAAGAATTATTTTCAAGGAATTATTATTATTATTTTATTATTATTTGCAAAGTTCTAATTATTATTTTAATTTAGAAGTTTCATTATTATTCACTTAAATATTCATAAAACTTAATTTCTACGTCAATTACATGATTTTCAACATTTTAATCATTTGCATGAATTTTAACAATTTTCTACTTTTTCAATATTTTCACGATTTTCAACATTTTCATGATTATTTCAGAAAACTTTTCATCGAATATTTTTCAAAGTATTATTTTCAAAGAATTATTTTCAAATTATTTTCAAAGTTTTTTTTCAATATTATTATTATATTATTATTATTATTATTATTATTATTATTATTATTTGCGAAGTTCTTATTATTTTATTTTCGATGTTTTATTATTATTTACTTAAATATTCATAAACTTAATTTCTGCATCAATTTACGATTTTCAATATTTGTTGATTATTTTCAGGAACATTTTCATAATTTTTAACGTTTTCATCATTTTCAATATTTTCATCTTTCAATATTTCACGATTTCAACATTTCAGAAACATTTTCATAATTTTCAACGTTTTTCATCATTTTCAACATTTCATCATTTTCAACATTTTCATCATTTTCTATATTTTCATCATTTTCACGATTTTCAATATTTTCATGATTATTTTTCTTCAAATTCTTATTTTATTTATAAAATATTATTATTATCAATTTCAAAATTATTTCAAAGTATATAATTATTATTATTATTATATATACTACTAGTCTATCCGACAAAATATTTTGTCCCTCTATGGGTACTGCTCACACTCAACAGGTTGCAAGTGTACTAGTCATGCTTATTATTATTGTTATACTATATAATGTTACTTAGACATTTGAAGGTTCAACCATGGTTACGATTTCTACATTTTGAAAACTCTAATTTGGTTGGCTATCTCAATTTTTATAAATGTAAAAACAAAAGTAATTTAGTTATTAAGAAATTTATTTATTACTGATGATTTCTACAAGTAAAACTGTTGAATATGAATGTGTAAATCACAAAAACACATTTGGTAACTTTATTATTTTGTCAATATTTTTATATATGTCATTATAGCAAGGATATCCCACTAGAAATAAGGAAAAAATTAAGTCCAACCTATTCTGAAGATAAGCGTTCATTAAAATTTTTCAACAACACAGGTTGAAGATTTTATAAATAATTATGATACTTACACTGATAAGGAAATCATAAATATTTAAAGATTTTCAAAACATTCCTCTATCGAATATTGATTAATTTATTAATTATGATAAATGCATTTTGAAGTTATCTAGTTATTTAATGTATTTAGGAAAAACAGTGGTAAACAACGATTCACTGAATGAATACTTTTGGAGTTGCATATATTTAAGGTTAAAACCGGATATAGTAGATTCATTATGAATGGATAGCAAAAAAACCGATTTGATTGAAAATAAGCTAACAGAAAAACTGAACGATGTTAAGAAAAAGTATTTAACTTATTCAATTTATAAGAAAATCAAGTTTCGGTTTTATATTACCATGTGGTCCGTAATTGTTTGTTCTAAGTGTCACGAGAAGAATGTTCGCAATTGTCAAACCTGTTCAATACCTGATTAATTAATATCATACTATATACATGTAAGTTCTCAATACAAATCAATACAATATCAAAGTCAAATGAACTTATTACCATACATAATGACTGTACTATAATATAGGAATTTTCAAACATTGAATAATATGAAATCATCTTTGTAATTAAATATATGGCGCAACTACAAAATAGTGATGATATGATGAAGGGAATAGTAGTTATAATATTATTTTTAGATTATTCAAATGAAATATACCCATGAGTTCATCAAAATGGAAAAAGATCTTCGCAAGAACATGAAGATGCTGGATGTATCGGTTATTATTGTTTCGGAAATAAATGTTTTAATTTATTTTTTTATAAATTTATTGTTTTATTGTAATACTTTTTGATTAAAACACATTATTATTAATTCATTTTGTTTTAATTTTCTATTAATTTTTTTTTATATAGTGTTATTTATATATATGGAAATTTACAATTATATATACAATTA
>CAUHTR010007347.1:0-25136 GCA_959609185.1 Schmidtea polychroa
AATTTTAATTATATTATATAATTATTGGAATATTAAAATTTTTTGTAAATTGTTTCTTTATAGCAGTAAAAACTAAATATTATATAATTTATAAATAGCTAGATATTGAATATAAAATTTAGTTTAATGAGAATTTTTGATTATGAAATATTTCTTTTAAATGTGTTTTAAGGGCTCGACAACTAAAATAAAGTTATATAATTAAAAACCACTCCACTTGCCACTGAAATTGAACTATAAATCTATATTAAGACAATTTTATTTTACTATAATATACACACTTAATAAAAACATCGACCTCAAATGACAATAAATTCTATCGTCCGATATCAATCAAACATATATTTTTACTTATTCACAGTAAGAGGAAGGTTAAAGTACTAAAATCGTCAATTTCAAAGCGTTCCACTTAGTGATTCAATGTTTTTTATTTCGATCAATAAGAAATAAAGAGATAAAATAAAGAGATAAAATAATATTTTCATTATCAAAATGAAACCAAACTGAAAAGTCCGTGAAAAATATATTATTATTCGAATGAAATTTTTTTGTTGCATTTTCCATTGATAAATATTAATGCGAAATTGAATCGCATTTTTCCCCACATAGAAATGCACGAAATCAGGGCTTGAAATCATAATTTAATGAATGATTTTCCATTTATTTTTGTGAAAAGAATTTTTCATTCATCTGTAAAAATAAACTTTGCCATTATCAACTCACTGTTTTGTTTAAATAAATAAATTAAAAATCGTTATTTGGAATTACTTAGTCAATATTTCTTTGACAATATTGAGTTTTATTTCTTGGTTTTTGATGTATTATTTAAATTGATTTATGATTTGGATTTTTCTTCAGAAATTAAATTACTATTTTCCATTATCTTATTAATTAAAACAAAAACAATTTAATTGAAATAATTCACCGGAAAATCATTTTTCATAAGAATATACTTAAGTTTGTTGAGAGAAAAAAAACTGATTATTGCAATCGGAAAATTATTTTAAAATAAATAGTTTTCTCACATCTTTTGTGTTTTAAACGAATGCATTTTTTTGTAAAGTAATTTTGTTTAACTTTTAAAATTGAGAAATACTTCAAATTATTTATAATTCATTTAAGTTGGAAAATATATTGATAAAAAAAATGATGGAATTTATTGTATTTTTCAAGAATCTTTAATCTTTTTCAAGTATTTTTAAGTTTAATACTGTGATAATAATGGTTTTCAGTTGTTTTAAATAAGATTGTAATTTAAATATAGATAATTTCTGGTTTGTATTAAACTGTATTAAACTGGACTTTGACTGACTATTTGACCTTATAAGTAATTATTTAGTTATACTACTATATTTACTTTGCTTTTATTAAAATTGTTTTAGCTGCTAATTTTTATTAATAATGTTTTATAGTTATATTTATATAAGGTGCATATGTATGGTTTTAATTTTCAAACTTATGTAATGAAATATTAGCAAAAATGTCCTTATACCATGCAATAAAACTTATAATTACTTTAAGAGTGCCGTGACCTTAAAGGTTTGAGAACCACTATTATAATTTACAACAGAGACTTGATGTTTGAATATTAATTTTGTGGTTTTAATTGTTTTATTCGTCCATCACTCTATTTCATTAAATTAAATTTAATTGCTATCAATGTTATTGCAAAAATAATTAATTATTTAAATTAAATTAAAAATTAAACTGTGTAATATTTTATTAAATCAATATTATCTATAGTTTTTCCATCCTATCCCGCGATGACAGAAAATTATCGAAATATATTGTGAAACACATTTTTGATTGGTGGATTTTAATAATCAAATCATTGCCATTTGTGTGCCGTTAATTTGAGTTCATTCATAAAAATCCATTGACCTATTTCGATCTAGTCTTTTATCAATTAATTTATTTTTAAAAATGTATTTTAATGAATAAAAATTTTGATTTGAAAAAATTTAAATAAATAAAATTTACTAGATTGATAATATTCTGGACCAGATTTGGAAGAAGAGTATTTGACGTGGTCAGTTAGGTGGTTGACTGGAATGAGCAATCCACCTGCTGCACAAGTTCGATCTGACTCGAGAGGTAATTGGATTGGAGATAATTGCTGTTGAATTCCAGTTGAGCTGATCGGAATCTCTGGTGGGACCTGTGAATTTACTATATTCGATTTGTTTAGAAGAGATGAGTAAGGGATCTGGGAAGAATTGTTGTGGATGGATTGATTCGGAGAAATATTCTGAAGAGTATGGGAGGGTAAGGTCTGGTTTAGGAGATTGCCATCGATTGATGAAGGGTACATAAGAACTTTGTCTCTCTGTAGCGTATTGGTCTGATAACAAATCGAGGTTGAGTGGTTGGGGGTATAGTTTATCATTGGCACCTGAGTGCGATGATTTGGACTTGTCACTACCATAGATCCATGAAGCTAGTAAATACACTAATATCAAATCTAGGACTTAATACTAATTAAATACATAATTTCATAAATGCTACAACATTGAAATGAAACATGAAATTGCACTAAATGAAATAAATACATAAGAAAAAGTCTTCTATTATATAACAATAATGAAACAGCTGAATTAAATAAAGTAAGCACTTTATAGAAACGACAAAACGATTAAATTCTACAATTTTTGCGAATAATTTAAAAATAAAATGGGAGAAAATCGATAAAAAGCTAAATATTAATGCACATGAGAAAATTGTTTGTTTTAAACATCATTTATTATTTAAAATATTTTTGTCACCATTCAGAATTAGTTCGATTATTAAAAGCGCTTGAAAATATATAAATATTCCTTTTGAATCTGAACTTTTGAGATAAATTCTGCACAAATTTCGATTTGATAAAATTGTTTCATTTAAGTTGTCCCATTTTTTGTTTAAACTACGTTTCATTTTTATTCTCTTTATTGAAATATAATAATTTTAAATAGTTCAATTTCAATTGTATCATCTTCTATCACGATGCTGAATTCCAAAATTGTACAGTTGACATAATTTCTAAAAGCCAACGATAGTTTGATATTTAATATTACTCATGGAATTAATTGGAAATTATAATAATATTAAAAATAATAAAAATATTAATAATAATAATAATAATAATAATAATAATAATAATAATAATTATTATTATTATTATTATTATTATTATTATTATTATTATTATTATTATTATTATTATTATTATTATTATTATTATTATTATTATTATTATTTTCAAAATTAATGTTAAATTATATTCAAAATTTGAACATTGATAAATAAATGAGCTATTATTTATTAACATTAATGTCTGATTTTGATAATAAAGTCAACTTTTACAACACCAATTATCCATAAAAATGTCAAACATCAAACAACAACAAATCAACTTGCTTTTTCATTACCTTCCTTAAAGTTAAATACAATGACATTTTGATGTTATTAATTACTCAATAAATAAAAGCTAATAATAAATAAATGAAATGGAAAAGTTGATTTTCAAATTATTCAATATTTTATTTTTTTCCCGAGAAAATATTATGAAGAAGCCCTTTTAAAATGAAAAGATAATAACCATTTTTTTATTATGTATTTTTTGAGAACAAAAATAAATTACATAAATTTTTAAATCATTTTATTATTAATAAATTTTCGGGTCAAGTAAAAATATTTTTTCATTTCCAAAAAATGCAAATTAAAAATTCACCAAAGACGATTTAATTAATAGAAAATATATTTCTAACAACTCAATAATATTTCTGCGACCAAAATATTCAAACCATCAAACTGTCATTATTAAGGATAAAAAAATATGGAAACTGAAAGTTGCAAAATATTTAAAAAAAATTAAAGTAGTGAAATAATTGAAAAGGTTTACACAAGTAAAAGTTACACCTTTAAAAAATTTGGTACTTGTTCATTATCGGGACCCCCATTAAAAAAATAATAATTAAACTTTGAAAATAACTTACGACATGTTGAGTGTGACCGGTACCCTTGTGAGTAATACCCATAAGGGGACAAAATACCTTGTCGGATAAACTTAGAGTATACCTTTTGTTTGATATACATATTATAAGGTTTAAAAAATTCGAAGGTTTTTAACCCTTTGAAGGTTATTGACCCACCATAAACCTTCGAGTGTCTGACTAAAAATTACCTTTTGAATACCATCGTTCAATAAAATCCATTGGCTGGAACTCTGAAAATTTAAAACCTTCAAATTTTTCAAACCTTATAATATGTATATCAAACAAAAGATATACTCTAAGTTTATCCGACAAGATATTTTGTCTTCCTATGGGTATTGCTCACAAGGGTACTGGTCACACTCAACGTGTCGTAAGTTATTTTCAAAGTTTAATTATTATTATTTTTTTACTGGGGGTCCCGATAATGAACAAGTACCGATTTTTTATTAGTCATCCTTATTTTTTCTTTTATTTTTCTTTTTGATTTTATTTATTGATCGATACTCTTTTTTCGTTAAATAGTTAAATAATTAACATATCCTAGCACCTCCTTTAAAACTGAATTTATAAATAATTATAAAACACAATTCAAAAATGACAATATCGTTTTAACGGTTGTCTCGTCATTATTTTGTAATTCATCCTTTGGCCATTTATTGTAATCATACATCGCATTGCAATGACGTTTATATTGGTCTCTGTTTCCGAATTTTCCCTAACCTACAAAGTTATTGTTTTTGTTTTGGTATTTTCATACATTTCTCCATGTATCTACAAACCTCCCAGCATTGATATTTGAAATGGTTCATTCTAGAACATTTGACTGCATTTGACATTCGGACATTCGGCTCGAAGAAATCCTTCTTGTTATTAATTTTCTTTTAATAAAATCTGCTTTGAAGAAACAGATGATTCCTTTCAACAGAATAGGCTTTGGTTTCTTTGAAACTTAAACTAACAAGTTTGACAACAATATATCACATCTACTAATCAACATCCGATGAAAGATCTAAGATTGTCAAGTTTTGTATAGGAACTTTTGGAAACATTCAATTGTGTTGTAATACTTTTTAGTATCGATGAACTTAAAGAATTTTGAACTTTCTACCAGGAATCAAGTTTTTCATTTGTTGTAAAAATCACTTTCGTCAAAGGAATGAAATTGAGTATGGTATTTGGTTGATTAGTCTTCATCTTTACTGTCCTCATCCGTTAGGGTAACATCTATATATGTTGTGGTAGTGTCTTACTATCATAGCTGTATGTAGGGTCCTTTGAGTCTGAATATATCTTAAAGATATTATTGGGAATGACAATTGCTTCTTTATTTTTTCCTCTATGAAAAATCTTGTATTTGGGACAATTTCCTCTCGTTTACTAAAGCCAATTTTCTCAATTTTCTGGTGGGTTCTTTGGATTTTTCATTGAATTCGATCAATTTTAATTATTTCTATGTTTATATATCTTCAATTCCATATTGTATTAGAAACATCTATCTCTCGCGTACTTTCCATTTCTATATCGCAGTGCCTTCCAAATCGACTATTAAATATTTCTTTGTCTCAAACGCTTAACGAAGACAATCTTCATATCCAGTATAGTCTTCATATTTTTGAATCATTTACACCGACAAAAATGTTTTTTTCACGTTTCTTGAAATTCCACAGATTGTTTAGTTATTTTAATGAATCTTTTTAACTTAGGAAAAAATAATTTCAAAATTCCTTTCGGACCCAATTGGTGGTTTGTACAAAATGTATTTTATAGACAAATTTCCAACACGTTATTATAAAGTTCTTCATTGCATAACATCTAAAAAGGGAGTGTATTAACATATTATTGATACATAATATTTGCAAACAAACATACATACAAACATTTAAAGACAACCATCAAACATCGTAAATAACTTCTAATTTCGAAACTACGATTTTGACATTTTATTACACAATAGGTTAGTTTCATTGATTGTAAATTATTCTTTTATCATCCTTTTAATAAGACTTTTTGTGTATTTCAATACTGCAATATACCATAAATTATTTTTAAGTTAAAAATTCACACAAAAATAAGAAGCGTCATTTGTTTTTAATTTTATTTTTTATTAAATATTCTTAAATATTTTATTAAATATTTTTTTAATTTAATTTAAAAGTTTTAACTTTCACGATGGTATTTAATTATTAAATTTATATTTAAAAGAATTGCCGATATTTATGAATTTGTGGAAAGATTTTGATTGAACTGTCAATCATTTATAATGCTTTTAATGAAATTGAATGAAAGTGAAAAGAATTTTTTCAATCACAAAAACTTTAAAAAATATTTTTCTCGCAAAAATTAAAAAAAACTTCAGTGATATATTTTAAGCAAAATTTTAAGCATCATTTTATACTAAATCATATATCAGTATTATACACTTAATTTTTAAATTTGATTACTATGTTCTAATATTGTTGAATAACAAGCAAATAGCTATAATAATAATAATATAATAATAATAATAATAATAATAATAATAATAATAATAATAATAATAATAATAATAATAATAATAATAATAATAATAATAATAATAATAATAATAATGATAATAATAATAATAATAATTTTATTATAAGAACTTTTTTCAAATTTCACCACTGATGTCTTTTCAATTGACATTGTATATATTAAAAAACGTCGATATTTTTATTGATTCATAGTCAAGATTTTTAATAAATACAATAATTTTATTCAACTTGATTTTACAAATTTATAATAAAAATAACTATTAGGCAAAAATTTAATTCAATAAGTTAAATTTATTAAAATATATTTTTAAAATTTTATATACGATATTAGTTTTGCGATAAATAGACGAAATCAAACAAATTCGTTTGTGAAAACTCGATTCATATAATTCATATAATATTGAAATATAAATGTCATGTTAAATTGTGTAATGAAATTGAGACTCATCAACTTGGAATACTCCTTTCGTAAGGAAAGAAAACGTATAATAATTTATTTTCCTCCAATAAATTCCACATCTAAGAAAACTGATTTGCACATATTCAAAGTTTACACAATTGTCAATAATAAACAAGCCACTCGATAAATTTCAAGAAATAACTTTATATATTTCAGAGAAAACAATTTCAATTCCTACTAGAATAGGAAAATGCATCAAATCAAATTATTGTGAATAAATTAAAATCGTCACTTTTAGAGACAACATAAATGGGAATTATTTAATCAAATGATTGAGAAATCAGACTGGATAATTTGATGAAGAGTCCTATTTTATGAGGCTGTACTTATCAATTTATTTTCCTTCACTTTTTACACTTTTTAGAATTAACAATATGAATTTTATTTACATTTAGTCTCAATGAAAGATTTGTTAAATAAAATATGAAATTAAAGGGAGCATTCTTGAAATTATTGTTTGAGGCAAGTATTTATAAAAAAGACAGATGAAATTGGGTTTTTGTATGTCAAATGAAAGATTTAGAAATATATTAGATTGGATACCCAAAATAAGAACAAATCAAAACATAGTTAATATTATCGATTAAAGGAATTGACCAATAGTAGTGAGCATAATAAAGGCTGTTTGAGTAAAATAGGCATGTCTGAATTTGAAATTTTATTAAAACATTCAATAATTATTATGATTAATTGTCGATTCTTGCGTCTGTGTGCGCTTTGTACTGGGTTTTGGAGGCTTTTTGTGCGCACACAGACGCGGACAATTGTAAATGTGATTATGATTATTTTTTCGCATGTCTTGATTTTATCGGTTTTAAATTGTTTTAAAAAGGAGTTTTCTGATCGAGTTGAATTTTGAGTTGTTTTCGAATTTTTGAATTCCTGTGCTTTTGCAAAATATATGATTTAAAATCAAATTTTTGAGATTTCTTCAATGGATTTAATTAACAAATCGAATGACCATGTTGTTCAATGCAGCAGGGACGTTCACATATCTCAGGATGGTAAATGTGTGACGTGCAAGGATGGATTTATTGAAAGACTTGAATCTGATAACTCAATGGAAAATAATGATGATGCCTTGAATGTTTCTCATATTATTCGTCATGTTCCTGTTGGAAATACTACAAACGAAACTGATGGTTCCTTTTTTATGACTCCAAGAGATCCTGATAACTTTAATAGTGTTTTTGGCCAACTAATATCAAATTTATTTGGTGGATTGCTGCCACAGGATTTTAGATCCGATTCGTCAGATTACATATTTTCAGATCAAAGTTTTGACAAGTGTGTAACGAGTATTAAGAATCAATTTAAACAAAGTGGTCCTCCACTAGCAAATGAGGCAGATATTGAGAGATTACAAGTCAAGAAAATCACCGCAGCTAATGATACAGGTTTCATTTGTCTGTCAGATTCTCAGGTGGCCGATGAAGTGTACGAGTTGCTCCGCCGAGAAACGCGGACGATTATACTAAGAACCAAGCTTCAAAGGACAATTAAACAATTATGAATGCGTAATTTGTTAAGCTTTGTTGATAAAAACAATGGATTAAGTTAAATAATTTTTAAATTTAAATTTTATAAAACGTTCGTAAACTGTTTTAAGTAATAATTATAAAATAATATTAAAATAAAATTATAATTAAAATATTATTAAATCCTAAAATAATATAAAAAAGGAAAAATTAATAAAATGTGTGACTAAAATCTTTATTATCTATATATCTTTCCATCCAAAGTGGCAATGACAGCAAAACTTTCGAAAATTATTATATGCGAATGTTCCAATGTTCGAGAAGCAATTTCTTATTATTATATTGTTTTATTTTGGTCCATATCAGAAGCTGCTAACACATCTTCTAAATTATTTTTAAAATCCTGTTCAAAATTTAACGATATAATTCCAAGTATTTATTTAATGAAATATTGTATAATTTCCAAACCCATTTTCAGCGTTGAATAAAATATTTCAAAAAACATTTATTAAAATTTGGATATTTAAAATATATTTATTTAAAAATGATCCGGTTAAAAAGCTTGTTTAAATTTAAAAATTTAAAAATTTCAGTTTAAAAATTATTTTCAAAAATTTTAAATAGTCAATTATTTATCATTTAAAATTATCTTAATAATTTTTTGAAATATTTAACTCTAAGCTAAAACACCTCACAGTCCATATTATATATACACTTTTATTGTTTAGTAATCAACGTTCTAAAAATTTTCCAGTGAATAGATCACTTCTTCTATCCAAAGCAAATAAATTTGCTGAAAGTCTTGGTATAAATAAATTCAAAGGAAGTAATGGATACATACAGAAGTTTCAATGGAGACAATATACAAGTTTTCAAAGCCATTTGTGGAGACTCCATATCAACAGATTCACCGTCTACTGCAACCTGGATTAAGAACATTCTTTCATGTTATCTACATCTCTATTCACTTAAAGACATATACAATGCTGATGAGACAAGTCTCTTCTACGACTACTTCCATTCCACAATCCTGCCTTAAAAGGAGAAGCATGTTCTGGGGATAGAAAAGCAATGTTCGTCTGACAGTGCTAGTCTGTGCAAATATGAATGTAACAGACAAACGAAAGTTATTGGTGATAGGTAAAAGTGAAAACCCTTGATGTTTCAAAGGTTGGAAAAAGTCACAGTGCTCTGACGTTTATATAAAATAGCAAATGTTTTGTTGATGCGAAAAGTATTCAGAGAATCATATCTCTATGATAGTGATTGTTAAAAGAATTATTTGCCACCATAAAATGACAGTATGTCATTAGAAATATTCGTATTAAACCAAAATTTCTTATATTAAATTAAAAATGAAAAATTTTCAGTATTTTTCGGACATGTTTGTAGGGACATAAGAATAATTGAAAAATTTGAAATATATTTATTAACCAATACAAAATAGTTTTGAATATTTGTTGTGATCGTTTGAATCGGAATTAAGAGTTTCATTTCGTATTTGTTTCATTTCCGCGACTGAGATTGGCAAAAGCAAACAAGCGGCCATAATCGATATTGGTTCAAAACAATGGTTTTGTCTTTCTTTTTCAAATTTCAAATACGAACAGATATTTCCGTTAGGTGAACTTTGAACACTTATGACACAGAAATATATGAAGAACAAAGAGATTGATGCCGAATCAATTACACATAGGATGTTGAAATCAAGTGTTATGATGATCCACAAATTGTTGCGATTCCAGATTTTTGAATAGATTTTTAATTTTCTATTGATCAGTTGACAAAACAAGGTGGCGAAAAATGTCAGTATTTAAACGTAATTTTTGTTTATTACATCAATAATGCATTTGTAATTTTAATTTAAATAATTAAATAAAATTAAATGTGCACTACAACATTGTCCGAATATAAAAGTAAAATCGGATATTATATAAAATTGGATATATTGTAATAGTTGTGGCAATAACGATTGACAATAATGTAAGTTCCATTTGAAGGAAATTGGCTATTATTAAATCAGGCTATAATAAAATTAATTTCTGACAAAATATATTTTGTATTATCTTGAATTTTTTGTATTTGTAAGTTTTTCGATATAATTGGTGTTTAAATATTTTTTAAATCTATAAATAAAAAACTGTAATTTTTTGAACCATATAATTTAATTTCAATTTACTATAAAAATTCCAATAATTATTTAATTATTTAAATAAAATTTACTAATTTATTTTTAAATTAAGTGGCTTGTTATTTACTCATATATGTAATTATGTTTAGTTCGAGTTTTCAGCATCTGATTTTTGAACAAAATTTCGGAAGTCTAATAAATAATATTTTAGAGGATTTAAAACGTTAGATTCGACCTATATACGAGTATAAGTAGATGCATTTTAGCTAATAATTAATTGTCATTTGGGGAGAAAAGATTGAAAAACCTAACATATGCCTTTTTCAGTCTATAAGCATTTCTAATTCTTTTCATCAATCTCACCGCTTATATCCATTGTTTGAACAATTGAATCTTACTGTTTTCATTGTTATTGTTTAATTAATTAATAACTAATTAATAAATAATTAATTAATTAAATTTTATTTTATGTAAAATATGATAATTTAGAAAGTAAAAATATTTTTATATACATTTATGAAACAATATTATTATATTTTTTGATAACTTTTACGCAATACAATATAACGGACGAACAATAATTTACAAAATACAAAGAGAATATAAGTTAATATAATTATTTTGGAGTAATAATTCATTCACAACAAGGAATAATTGAGAAAAATTATCCAAAAAATAATTTTCTCGTAAAATCCAATTTTCAGACATTATTATGTTGAAGGACTGAATATAACTATAATATTATTAGTTAATGAAAATAATTATGAATGAGATTAATTATCAATGTAATAGTATTGAAAATAATATTAATAATTACGATAATAATAATAATAATAATAATAATAATAATAATAATAATAATAATAATAATAATAATAATAATAATAATAATAATAATAATAATAATAATAATAATAATAATAATAATAATAATAATAGAGAAACGCCAACTCAATAAATTCAACATACACGCGATATATTTCAATTGTACAACAATCTTCGTCAGGCCGCAATCTGGATAATCAATAATAAGACATAAAATATGCAATATCTAAACAAATTAACTAATAATAATCATCTCCAAACTGTATCAAAAATTTTAAAAAAAATATTTCAAAAAAAACATTTTAAAAAACCAAACCATATTTTACATAACCCACATACATATTATTTTAAAATTAAATTTTAATTTAATAACATTTAACATTCAACATAAAATTAACAAATTTAAAAAAATTACATAGTTTACAAAACACAAACATAATTATACCACAAACAAGACTCCCAACCTTCATCCTTCAATTACTTAAACACATTTAAAATCTCCGTGGAACGGGCAACTTGATCATTTATTTTTGGATTTAAATATCTAATCAACAATGCCTCACAAGTTACTCGTTCCCAATAATTACTTAAACCTTTTGAAATAATTTTAAAATCAGAGATACCTATTTTTTTACTGACACATTTCCTAACATAAAAAAAAAAAAAAAAAAAAAAAAAAAAAAAAAAATCAAATTTTTATTTATGTAAATCAAACTGGCACAAGGCCGAAGGGGAGAACGGTTCTCCTCCTTAAGTAAACTGTAATTTTTATGAATATTCTCTTTGGATGCTGGAGTTAGGAACTCTGGCATCAAACGTGGTTTTTGGCTTCCTGAAAACTTCAGTCTGGTTTGTGGTCTGGGATCCATTCTGAAGCTCCTGGCATTGGCTCATTCAACATTTTATCCGCGATCTGTGGCTTAGTTTTTTCTTTCATAGTATCAGTCTTAGGATTCTGGCATCAAGCGCAGTTCTCCATAAAGTATCTAAATGAGTTTAATAATTCGGAGTAAGAAGACTCCATTTGCGATTTTTGTAGTCGTCAGATATTATATTATATTATAGTATAGATTGGAAGGAATGGTGTTTAAGTTAAGGTGGTTTAAGGAATAGGTTTTATATTACAAATATTAACTACTAAAAAGGTATTATCGGTTAGGCGGAGCCCATACAAGGACTCCTACATTGACCTAACTGATAATATACTTTCTTAATGACGTTTTCCCTTCTTCTTTTTATTATTAGCTTTTTTTGGGTTTTTTTTATGAGCATTTGACGATATAGTATTTTTTGGAGTTTCTTTTAAGTAGGGTATTTTTTTAATCGTTTTAACTTTATTGGCATCGGATTCTAACTGAGTGTCATATTCATCATCTTTATCATTTTCTGTTCTGGTTATATTATCGTCATTATCATTTTCATTTTCACTTGTGCTATCATTGTTTAAATTGATGTGATCCGACCATCTAAAGCTTTCTCTGTAGTTTTCCGGTAAGGCATATCCATCGGTAGGTTGAAATATTTTTGGATAATAGTCACTCTCACATGGGCTATCGTCTTCTATTATCCCTTCGTTCATTAGCATAGTGTTTATTAATTACTTTATTATTACTAATATTAGTCAATCCTTTTGGTCGACAGTGTTCAAGAACTCGGGTGCAGAGATGACGGGCAGTCTCTCCAATGTATATGGCATTACACCCATTACATGAAAATTGATACACAAGCTCAGAACACAAACCAATTGGCGTTGGACATTTACTAGTAAACATACTGCTAACTTTGCAAGAAGTGGAAACAATCCTGAATTGATCCTTGTCTACATATTTGAGAATTTTATGTTTAAATTCTCTGAAACCCTCCGAATAAGGCAATACTAACACATATTTCGGCTCCATGCGATTGGATCGATTCTTGTCACTTTCCGAATTTAACATAGTACTTTCCTCAGGATCAATAGGTACCTCAGATTCAGACGTACGCATACCAACGTTATCAGATTTAAACATTAACTTATCCACAGTCACTTTTGTCATTTTCTCAAGAAAAGATTTAGAGTAGCCATTTTTAAGCAACAACTCAACCAATACATCAATATTCATTACTAAACCATTCATTATTAAACAAAAAGTTAACATACGACGTTGAATGATGTGTATGTGAACAAATTAAACGATGTTTTGTCATCTCCACAGTTTGTTAAAGATGGTAGTTGTCGAAAAAATGGGAAGTTGCCTCCTCTGAAAGATGAACTAACTTTGATAAAAATGTTAAACAAATTGTCGGATGATAAAAATATTGATATAGATTTGGTGAAATTCCTAAAACCGAAAGGATCTCAACCCGCAAAGCTTTATGGTCTTCCAAAAGTACGTAAAGCAGGTATTACCAGTGTATACCAGTGTATACCAGTGTTATCGATGGTAGGAACCGCTCAATATAAAATTGCCAAATTTTTGGATGGGTTATTAAAACCGTTAATGGCGTCTGAGTTCGAATGTAAGGATAGCTTTGAATTTGTTTCATTCATTGCTGCACTGAAGAAAAGTTCTGATGATGAAGTGATGGTTTCGTTTGATGTGTGTAGTCTTTTTACTAATGTTCCATTGGCGGAAACTATTGATTTATGTTGTGAAATGTGTAATAATAATGAGTCTGAACATAAGAATGTGGATAAAATTGCTTTTCGCAAATTGCTTGAATTTTCAACGTCGAATGTTAACTTTTTGTTTAATAATGAATGGTATAAACAAGTGGATGGTGTTGCTATGGGTTCTCCATTAGCCCCAACTATGGCTTCTATTTTTATGTCTAGTTTGGAAAAGAAAATGTCTTCATGCCATCTTGTTAAACCTAGTGTGTACAAACGGTATGTGGATGATATTTTTTTGGTGTTTGAGAGTTGTGAACATGTAATGCCGTTTTTAAATTTTATGAATGATTTGCATAAGAATATTAAATTCACATGTGAGGAAGAAAAAGGGTCATCGATTGCGTTTTTAGATTTACTCATTCAACGCAAATCGAAACATTATGAGACTGAAATATATAGAAAGTCAACGGATACTGGTTTATATACAACGCCTGATAGTTTTTGTGAGTTTAAATATAAAAGGAATATGGTGAGAGGATTAGTGTTTCGTGCTTAGTCACTATCCTCCACGTTTGCTAATTCAGTAAAAAGTATTGATGTATTGGTTGAGTTGTTACTTAAAATGGCTACTCTAAATCTTTTCTTGAGAAGATGACAAAAGTGACTGTGGATAAGTTAATGTTTAAATCTGATAACGTTGGTATGCGTACGTCTGAATCTGAGGCACCTATTGATCCTGAGGAAAGTACTATGTTAAATTCGGAAAGTGACAAGAATCGATCCAATCGCATGGAGCCGAAATATGTGTTAGTATTGCCTTATTCGGAGGGTTTCAGAGAATTTAAACATAAAATTCTCAAATATGTAGACAAGGATCAATTCAGGATTGTTTCCACTTCTTGCAAAGTTAGCAGTATGTTTACTAGTAAATGTCCAACGCCAATTGGTTTGTGTTCTGAGCTTGTATATCAATTTTCATGTAATGGGTGTAATGCCATATACATTGGAGAGACTGCCCGTCATCTCTGCACCCGAGTTCTTGAACACTGTCGACCAAAAGGATTGACTAATATTAGTAATCATGTTAGGAAATGTGTCAGTAAAAAAATAGGTATCTCTGATTTTAAAATTATTTCAAAAGGTTTAAGTAATTATTGGGAACGAGTAACTTGTGAGGCATTGTTGATTAGATATTTAAATCCAAAAATAAATGATCAAGTTGCCCGTTCCACGGAGATTTTGAATGTGTTTAAGTAATTGAAGGATGAAGGTTGGGAGTCTTGTTTGTGGTATAATTATGTTTGTGTTTTGTAAACTATGTAATTTTTTTAAATTTGTTAATTTTATGTTGAATGTTAAATGTTATTAAATTAAAATTTAATTTTAAAATAATATGTATGTGGGTTATGTAAAATATGGTTTGGTTTTTTAAAATGTTTTTTTTGAAATATTTTTTATTAAATTTTTGATACAGTTTGGAGATGATTATTATTAGTTAATTTGTTTAGATATTGCATATTTTATGTCTTATTATTGATTATCCAGATTGCGGCCTGACGAAGATTGTTGTACAATTGAAATATATCGCGTTTATGTTGAATTTATTGAGTTGGCGTTTCTCTATTATTAAATCATTGCCACGTTTTTTTGATTATTGAAATAATAATAATAATAATAATAATAATAATAATAATAATAATAATAATAATAATAATAATAATAATAATAATAATACTAATAATAATAATAATAATAATAATAATAATAATAATAATAATAATAATAATAATGATAAAATTAATTTAATTAATACACATTTGTAAGAATATATATATTATTAATGGAAAACCTAATTATTATGCATTATAAATTAATATAATATTTTAATATATTTCTAATTCATTTTCAATTCTCAATCTATCCTCAGTTTATTTATTTTTTTCTATTTAAAATATTTATTAATTAATAACTATCATAATATTGTTTAAATTATGATTATAAAAATTGACGCCAATATGAAAATGCACAAAGCGATATTTAAATAAATTTTTCAACACTTCCATTGCAAAAGAATTCAGAGTCACTAGATGATGAATTTATTAATTTATCATATTTGTTAAATTGATGTTAGTTAAATTTTTAAAATTTAACATAATTTATTTATTTTCTGGAATATATTTTTATTTTTATGAATAAAATTTAAATTTAAAATACAAAAAAACAAAATTACTAAATTATTTCATGCATCAATAATTTAACATTTGTTTCATAAACGGAAATTATTAAATCCAAAATTTGAAATAATAGCAATTGAATATTTTTTTATTATTTATTTTATTTCAACAGATTATTTTAAATTATTATAATTATTAATTCTGGAAAATAATAAAATGTAATAATGCTTTCAATAGATTTAATAAGTTTTAATAAATTTTTTAAAATACTATATTTTAAAATATCTATCTTTTAATTATAATCTTCTTTTTCTTGAACTTTATTTCGTTTTTCAGATATTCTTTTTTTCTAATTTTATATCAAATTATGTTAATTTAGGATTTTTTATTATCAATTAAAACTTGTCGATTTTATGACTCATAAAATTATAAATATAAATTTTGCATGGTTTACTAACAATGATTTATCATGTGACGTTTTAACGAAATTATTAGATTGAATATTATAAAATATCATTTCAGCTATTAAAATGCACTTGAAAACTTAAAAGATTATTTGTTTGTCAAGCACAACCTTATATATGCTATAAATTATACATGACGATGATTACCACTAAATCGTGATTCAAAATTTTTATCAAATTTTCTCATCATACAATTTGGAATTGTAAAGCAATGTAAAGGTTTCTATATTATAAAAACAAATAATTTTTTCAAATGATATTTCATTAATCAGGCGTTGATTTGTGATGTGACCCACATACCGACGGTCACCTTTTATATATATTTTTGATAATAAGAATATATTTAGAAAAAAAGATACTTTTAGTTCTATTTCAAACAATAGTTTTTATTTTGTTTATTCAAATTATCTTCTTTAACATACACTTTTCCTCTTTTACTCGAACATTAACAACAATTCTGCAGTTCAACAAATTCATCACATTTGACAAAAAAATACAGAATTTGATATGCACTGAATCTCATAAACGTTCACAAATTGTAAAGATTTTTTATTTTCAAATATTAAATGGACCTCAAATAAACTTTAACAATATGATACGGAAAACTCAATGAAGTTCGATTCGATTTAAGTGTAACTTTATTTCAGGTTAGGAAATTCTTAAAAATATATAGTTTAGGGCTCTCTTTATCAAGTAAAAAGAAGAAACAAATAGTTTATTTATGGTAAAATACAAATTTTATATGGACCATATGTAATTTATTGGACAAAAGAGGCGTGGTTAGCTGGGACATCTCTTGATTCAAATCAAACAAATACTTTCTGTCACAACAATTAAACCGACTTTATCCGCCTCTGTCGACATTTCATTATCAGAAATTCAACATATATTGCAAGTG
Organism: Schmidtea polychroa; assembly: GCA_959609185.1. Classification (NCBI taxonomy): domain Eukaryota; kingdom Metazoa; phylum Platyhelminthes; order Tricladida; family Dugesiidae; genus Schmidtea; species Schmidtea polychroa. Next base: position 17,511 of record CAUHTR010007347.1, read on the forward strand.
TTACCCAACAAACAATCTAAAATTTTAATCAAAGACTTCCTACCCCACCCACCGATATTTTCTTGTGCGTGATTAAAGATTTATCCATAAGATATATATATATATTTAATTAATTTGTAAAAAAATATTTTTCTTTATCTTTTTTTTAATAATTTGTTCAATAGGCAAAGTTAATTAAATTATTTAAACTTATATTCCATGCATATTTTATGTATATTTCACTTATTTATAGTTCTTTCTCGAATAAAATAAAAAATAATTACTTGATCATTATTGTTTTTAAAATTATTTTTAATGCTATCTAAACTTCTCTGAGAATTGTTTGTCGATATTTCATTAATGGAAGAACCTCGGGTGTTAGGGTTGAGGGTGGGGTACATTTCCATGTTTGAGCACTGCATATAACCTGAAATGTCAAACAATGATGGTGTAGAATAATAATAAGTTTTTTTCATAATTTACCTAAAGAATGTTCAATTTTGTTTTGATTTGCATTTTGATGCGATTTATTTCTTCTTTTCCGTAAATAAAAAGAAACAAACAAAATGTTGATCACAAGGATGACAAAAACAAAAACTGAAACTGAGGTAATAGTGATAATAATATTATTAGACTTGAGTTTTTCTTTGGTAGTTTTGAAAGATGAAGTAGAATAAATTCTGGATTCTTCACTTGAACTAGTTTCTAATAAAATATTTAATAATCCTAACAAATTTATTTATATATTATTTATTAATCATAAAAATCATAATACACCTAATTCTGTTTTTATACGACAGATACGTTCGCCAAAATTTCACGTAAAAAATTACACAAAAAAGAGACGGAATCCATATAAAGGTAAGGGATTGGTTTCACATTTGTGATTAAAATGTTTATACATGACATTTTTTATTTAAATGCACATTAGATATGTTTATGAAAATAATTTTTATGTAGGAAAACAAAAGGAAACATAATTACAAATACTAATATAACAAAACAAATTCATAAATTAATGAAACATAACGAAAAAACAAAAAATGGTAAAACATAAATTCTATTATTTAAATAATATCACGGATTGATGAAATTAACATTCATTTTTGTAATATAAAAATTAATATAAAAGCGCGCAACACCATTCACATGATTTTTTTTAAGCGGAACACTGACAAAATATATTTGCTCACAATGAGTGACCAATCACAAATTACTATAAATCTGTCGTAAACGTAAACAATACCTTCTTATAAGCAAAGAAAATACCACGCGCAACAATAACAAGCAAAAAAACACTTTTATATTTGTATGTTTATATATCTGTGTAACTGCTTTCTTATTGAATAATCTTATAAAAAAATTAATTGAGGTTTTTGATGATATGTATCTTAAATGCAAATTTAAAGATAAAATGTCATTTTTTCGCGGAACACTGGAAGCGTAATCGCGGAACACGGGTTGAGAACCACTGATGTAAGACTTGAACGTCACTTTCGTCACTAGAAATATTTCCCACTACATTTCCATTCTCAAGTAATTCTGTTGTTTTAGTGATTTTATTAAATGAATTCATTATCAATGATTATGTTCCTGTTTTGATAAAACTGATATGTAATTCGCGCTACTTACTTATTAATAATTTCACCTCATGCTGGAATTTCCCAGTTCTTTCGTCAAAAGGATCATGCTTGCGTAAATGAATACTCAATTTTTTTATTGCTAAAAATGAAATATTTTTTAATAGGGTTATATCAAATTTGAATAAAAAGATTTCGCGTTTAAACAGAATCAGGTGTTAATAATAATAATAATAATAATAATAATAATAATAATAATAATAATAATAATAATAATAATAATAATAATAATAATAACAATAATAATAATAATAATAATAATAATAATTATTATTATTATAATTACTTGATGTTTTTACTAAAATTGGTGAAGAAAACTGACAGCTTTGAAATCTTTTACTTTTAGAACAGATTCGTATTTCATACTGCGTGGATGATAATAAATCTAAATATAATTTATTCATGAAAATAATTTATGTATATTCTAATTATAAAAAGCATTCTCAGAAAATTATTATAAATTATTTTCACTTATAATACGTTTTGATGTTCAATAAAATATGAGACCTTTGAAAATCGACAAATTAATTATATAATTTTAATAGTAATTAATAAATATGATTAGTCTGCTCCGATATAATTGTATAGCATGGAAATGTAAAAATAACATGAATGTAATTCATTTATAACTGAATATTTCTAACATTTATTAAAAGTTGCATCACTTATTCTTCATCTCAATGATATTTATTTTCTTTTTCAAAACAATAAATTTTAATAATTAAAAAAACCAACTGTAAACAATTCAAAAAATGATATATATATATATATATATATAAATCGAGTTGTTTGAATTCATTCATCAGATTTCGTTGAGATTTGCCTCCATTTGCCGCCTCAATTATTTATTAAACATAATAGCGTATTTGTGCATAACTAGTCAGGAAATAAAGGGAAATTTTGCCAGTTTTTTTTTGACAAAAATAAAACCGGTATTTATTAATAGATTGAAAATTAAGCTTGCTAGAAGTAATTTCCTAATTATGAAAGTTATAATTTCCGACAGAAATTAACCAAGTAAATTTATAAGTATATTTTTATGTATATTTTTATGTATATTTTTATGCATAATATATAAATTAAACGTCTACGTTACCAATAATAATAGAGTATAGTTTTTCTTTAGTAAAATGTATGTAAATATATCTTAAAACTTAAATTATTGTCCGTAAACCGAAGGTGCTTTTTCTTAATAATTTTGTTTAAATTCAATTTCGATTCGGTACTTTTACTAGTTATAAATAATGAAATATTTCTTTCAATTTTCACTTTCGAAAACATTATGTTAGAAAGTCGAAAGGTTAAAACAAATATTTTATTAATAAAATTTTTTCATTTACCTTTGATGCTTTAAACACTTGAAAAACTTAGTGCAAAAAATTTGTTTTACATAAGAGAAAATTCATCCTAAATATAAATGAAAATAAAAGCATTTGGGTTTTCGTTAAATATATTCATTATTATGAATTAAACCTACTTTAATATCTATTATAATATGATAATAGTTACTCTCAAGGTCAAGGTATTATATGTTTTATATTTATATATATACAATTGTTTATATCTAGAGAATTTAAGCGTGTGTTAAAGAGGTTTAGTAGAACCCGATAGAGTCACCTATAAAACATATCGGGACAATCGGGGTGCCTGTATGTAGTGTTAATTAAATAAAATTACAAACTTTATTAACAAATAAATAAATAATACTTCAGAAAATATGATATCGGTACTTGACAGGACAATCGACTACGAAGATCCAACACAAACAGCAGGTTAATCTATAATAATAAAGGTGGAAGATTCAATAAAGAATTTTAACTTTCGAATGAATTCCTCATGTGTCATATACTGATCTTTTGTTTATAATCTTTATAATAAAAACTTGTGGTCTTTATATGCAACCTTTATCTACTATACGACTTTTTCTTTATTATTGCACTAATATAATAACTAGCGTTGTAAGTTTTCTTTTCCTTTTATAACAATTCCGTGAATGACTTCTTAATAGGTGTTTGATAATACTTCTCTTTTCTTTTCTGTTATACAAATTTGATTTCTCGATAAAGTCTTATTTCGTATTTTTATTTTGTGATTGATTTTTTTTGAATTTTTAATTATGGTAATTATGGTAACTATACGGAAAAAGTTAATAAAAAATAGTTCAAATAAATTTCAGAGTAAGTGTAAGTTTATAATTAGACGAATAAAATAACATATAAATGATGAAAAATGGAAGTTTTGGTGTTGAAAGTTATTGTTATGATTTTGCAGTTCTAAATGAATTATAAGTCACCTTTGATTACATAAATCAGTTTTTCATCCAACACATTCTCCACAATCTGAACTGAATGTATATCGGAACTGAAACGGCTGACAGATTTCCATGATACCTATTTTTATGTTAATACTTTCATTTTTTAAAGAAAATATGTTCAATTTACAATAAATTCTTGTTCGAATCCCCCATTAAATCCTTGTTCCCATTCAACAGCTATCATTTTATTTGTCGTATTTACAACGCGAATGTTGAATGGAATGTCAGGTTTTGTAGATAATGACAATCGAATCCTTGCTGTAGCGGAACCCATATCATTCGATGCCTATAAATTAATTATTTTAAACATATACATATTATTTGATAAAATACAGTGTTGATTGTTATTATTATTTATTATTATTATTATTATTATTATTATTATTATTATTATTATTATTATTATTATTATTATTATTATTATTATTATTATTATTATTATTATTATTATTATTATTATTATTATTATTATTATTATTATTATTATTATTATTATTATTATTATTATTATTATTATTATTATTATTATTATTATTATTATTATTATTATTATTATTATTACTTTATTATTATTATTATTATTATTATTATTATTATTATTACTTTATTATACTAATTTTATGTATGTTTCCTAAGTTTACTATAATTACTATTCCAAATTTATTAGACACATTTTACTTTTATAAAATTAATTTCAATTTAAAAGCTTTAATTACAAAGCAATTTGTTGTCGATTTAGTCTAAAAATTAATTGATTTATAAAAGCATTTATTAATTCATTTTTGATTTAAGAAATTATTTAAATAGGTGGAGAAAAATATTTTTTTCATATTTTTAATCTTGTACTATTTTGTTTTGATAAATTTATTTAAACTTGATTCATATTTCTTGCTCGATATTTAGTTTATTTACGCAACTAAAATTTCTAACAAGTCGTTTAAAACAAAAAAAATATGAGAATGTTAGTTAAATTTGTTTTTAAAATTAAATTTCCATTAAACCTAAAAACTAAGAGCAATACCGACATCTATATTTAGAAAATGTCGACCGTATAACCACTAAACATTATATAAAAATTCGATTTTTTAACACTATTTATTTTACTATTATGTAATAACAATAGACTAAAAAAGAAATATGTAGTTAGTATGCAAAACCTTGATAATTTCTTGCACATTACAAGACACTAATGAAAGTTTTGAATCCAATGTACTAAAATGTCTTGCGTTGTAACCTCTAAAGTCCATTTTGTTGACCTAATTGAAGAAGCCCCTATCCTATACTTTAATTTCAAGAGACAATGGGATTTGGTGCATAGCGGTAACAGTAAGAACACTGCAGTCATACAACTTTTCTACATTCTTCTTTCCAAAATTTTACTAAATCATTTTGGCACCTAAAAATCTATTAAAACCCACATTAATTATCGTGGTTATCGGTTGAGTTTTTCTTTTGATTAATTTATAGTTTTTTGGTACTATTGACATGGTATTTTTTACGATTGAAATATTAAATCTAAATCCTTTTTATATACATCAAACCGAGATTTTTATATTTTGTAAAGGTTACACAAAAATAAATAAAATAAGTAGAAATCTTAAAAATTAAAAAGAATTAAATATTCCCAAAAAGTAAAAACAGATTTATTTTAAGGGGGATGTAGCTATTGACAGAATAATTGAAAAAGTAATAAAATAACATTAGAAATAACATTAGAAGCCAGATTCAAAGCTAATTTCTACCTAAAGTTGATTATTATACTAACAATTTTATAGCAGCGACTGATCAGTTACTAATTGGTCAATTTAAGTTAACAAATAACAAATCATTCATGTTGATTAAGCTTTACACGAATCTCATTTTTAATGAAATGGATGTTATGTATATTAATATATTTTCCCCATAATTATAAAATCAGGATATTAAATTTAATATCAATGTGAAAATAAACTACTGAATTGAATACATTTTTGGTTGAATTATATATATATATATATATATTTTTTTTCATTTTTAAAATATTTATAAATTAAATTTTTAATTAGAAAGAAATTTTTTTTTCAAAATTTCTGAGATCAAAAAATCAATAAAACATTTTACAATTGCAATATGGATATTTTAGTTAAAAACAATAAAGGAAGCAGCTAAAGTTTTAGAAATAATTACGTCGTCGTAGAAAATCCATTAAACGATGCTAACAAGTATCAAATAATCAATTGTTTGCATTTTCTTTCATAGAAAACCAAAAATTATTTTTGTTAGCACGCAACTTTTATGGAATCGTTATTATTAAATAATATTCAGAAAGGAATTAAACTTGACTTGTAGTTTTGACTATTAATTTTCAGGAAAATACATTTTTCACTTTTAATAATCCATTTAAATTTCGCTAAAATATTAGAGACTCATATTGAAAATTGTAAAAACTTAATATAAATGAAAATAAATACAGAATAATGGAAATGTTAGGTTAGTAAATGGGTTATACGACTAACACACTCACTCGATCTGACTCAAAAAGCTTATGTTCAATGAATCAAAACAAAAACTCAACTTTGACAAAAACTATTTATTTGATTGAAAAATAAATACAAAATATCGATTAAAAATAATTAAAAATAACAATATAACGTGTTGCTCCAAAAAGCTGTTGCAAATAAGCAGAAGAAAGATATCGGTTATAGAAAAATATTTCTATGACGGCGAATTCAGGATCCTAATTGATCATCAGCACTACTCAACAATTACAGGAAAAAGACGATGGTTACCCGAAATGTACCGTGATCGATTACTACCAGAAATTGGTAGTAACGTAACCCTCTGTTATTTTAACAAAACCAACCAAAATAGCTTCCTTAGAAAACTGATGCTTTTCCCAAAGTGATATTGTGAGTTGTGCTAGAACTGTTATAACTGATCTATCAAATATATGATGACCAGTTTATTTATTCTAACTATCTATTTATACTAAATCGGTTTCATTCGCCAATTAATTTCGCTTGTAATTTCACTCTTTTGTTTGATTTTAATTTGTTTTCCTGAAATTTTTCTTAATTTCATAATAACTGTTTTAAAAATTATTTTGACAGATTTCAGTCATTTGCAAACATAGCGATTGGGAGGTTCCTTCAAATATATATTTTGCGAGTTATATAAATTAAGGAAAATTGCACCAATAATTTTATGCAAACCAATTAAAATCAAAAATTAATTAAATATTTAAAAATTTAAAAATTGATACTTTTCGGAAAAACAAACAATTTAAAACATTTGTACGAATTTAATAATTTCAAAATGTTTATTTGATAGCATTGAATAGTTAATACAAACTAATTAATTAATTAATCGACTAAATTTTAAGAATGAGCACGTAAAGTTGCCTTATGATACAACAATAATTTTATCGATTTTCTTTACATCAATTATCAATGTGAAACAATAAAGTGATAGTTTAAGCCTTTTGCTGCGAATAATGTATTTAATGAAAAGATTTTCGACTATAAGATAGTCCTTGTTAAGTTGATTGACAAGGAGATTGACAAGGACTATCTTATAGTCGAAATCTTTTCATTAAATACATTATTCGCAGCAAAAGGCTTAAATTATCACTTTATTGTTTTAAATAATAAATGCTTCTACCAAGAAATCATCACTTTATAATTATAAATGTGTTTGATAAATAGAAAATAAACA